>VDFB02143161.1:0-41927 GCA_007258455.2 Sequoia sempervirens | reverse complement strand
AGCCATCACCCCTAGCAACTTTGAGCGCATATCAAGGGGTATGTAGGAATTTTACTTCCACTTAGAAACTTTCTCCACCCACTCCCAATTTGGGCGCATATGAGGGTGTGAGGAGGAAATTCCAACGCCTTAGATAAATTTTCCATGCTAGCCCATCAACTTGGGCGCATTTAGCTAGGTGGGCAGGAATTTCGATTGCCTTAGAAAATTTTCCTCATCCAACATCCTCTTGGAACTAGGGCGCATTTAGAGGGTGGTACAGGAATTTTTTTTGGACTTAGAAACTTTTCCATCCTCCTCCAAGCTCTCAGCGCATTTCACTAGGTGAGGAGGAATTCTTCATGACTTAGCCATTTTTTCCTCATGCCTCACTTCACCTTCAGACTGGGCGCATTTAGAGGGGTCTAGAGGAATTTTCTCCTGCCTTAGCCATTTTTCCGGCTCACTTGCCCTGCTTTCTCCCCTTGGTTTTCATACTTCAGTAACTTGGATTGGTTTGAAATTTGCGCCACAGGATCCTCATGATCTAATTGACCTGTTCACACTGTCATCTCGTGTCAACTTGCTATTTATAGCTTGTTTCCAGAGGTGACTTACTATTTATAGTAACTGCTTGATTTCAAGACTTCTACAACTTTGTTTGACGTGGAATTTGTTACATGGGGTCCTCGTGGGTTGACTGACTTGTTCACACTGGTGCCTTGCGCTAACCTGCTATTTATAGCCTGTTTGAGAAGTGACTTACTATAAATAGTAAGTTCTCAGATTGCCTTCAAATTTTACCAATGGATTCCTTGAAAGATACTGATCACAATGGGATACATCAATTTTCGAAGATTTTGGCGTTTGACCCCTCATTTTAGGTCCCGAAGCTAGAAACCCTAATCTGACTTGCATGTTGATCAAATGATCTCTGTTTGACCCCGTTTCTGTTGCATTTCGCTCTGTTCGTGACATTGAAGTGTTGGGCAGCTACCGGAGTGATCCTGCTAAAAATAGTCAGTGCCTGAAAAAGTGACCAATCAGCTACTGGATGTGTTTGCATGTCACACAGCCCGAGAGATCTCAAAAAACCCAAAAAAACCAAGCAAACTGGACTGCATGCAAGCACTGGCTCAAAATAGTAAGTTCCTGAAAAGTGATCAACTCAGCTTGCATGTTACCTCGCTGTGTAGCTCTTGAAAAACCCATGATGAATATGCTGACATGCACTGAAAAGTCCAACATGCAAACCCTAAAAATAGCCTCTGAAGACAACTCTGCAAAAAAGTCTTGATCTTGGTTTGCATGTTACATCACTACGAGGCTCCCGAAAAACCCACAAAGAATATCCAGACATGCGTTGAAGACTCCAACATGCAAACCCTAAAAATAGCCTCCGAAGTCAAGACTGCAAAAAGTTATCACCTCATCTTGCATGATATATCATTGCGTAGGTCTCGGAAAACCCAGAAAGATTCTCCAGTCATGCATCGAAAAACTTCGCATAGAAACCCTGAAAATGGCTTCAATGCCCAGACTGCTAAAAATAGCAAGTTGTCAAATTCAGCTCAAAATTCGCATACAGATAACTTAAAGTGTTCTAAGCACGGTGTAACAGTCAAAATTCTATTAGCCAACTCAATTTGACCTCAAATTGTCATGAAGAGTACAAACCCTAATTCTACAGACTTGGCCAAAAACTCAATTTACGTTCAAATACGGGCACATCCCCGAAAAGACAAACAACAAAGAGAGACTGCGGGAAAAGCCAAAGCCAAAAGACGAGAATGAAGCAAAAATTAGGGTGTCCCCATTTTGAATGGGGTGATGTGTGAAAAGGTCACAACAAGTAGGCCTACGACTGGTGTCGCGTTCTTCCTCCTACCATTTGCTTCTTTCCTCGTACCATTGCACTCTCTGCTGCCTTCATCGTTCTTGGTTGCTCTCAACTCCAAGGTCTTGCAGTACAATGTAGTGACCAGCGATCAAACTTAGTAGTTCATTGAGGAGGTGGTCGACCTATGGGTTGACATGCAATCTGTCCCAGATGATTGCCTGAGCGATCTCTCGCCTGAGAGCCTCCCTTCATATGTGATCCCTCAACGAGATGTCTCATAGGTTTATGAGATCCTTCGTCAGTAAGTCTTCCCTATCTTCATTCGCTTATACTAGCTCTCCGGCTAGCTGACGGATTACGACGCCATTCTCCCATCAAGGTGATGTTTACCAAGTTCACTTCGACAACGACACCAAATGTTTACTCTCTAAGTGGGTTGACAAATTAACATGGATTAAAAGAGAACATATAGTAACAATTACACAGCATATCATTCACACGAGAATTGCACAAAATAGAGTATTGCATTCATTCATCAACTATATAAGCAATTACATCACAATATCATCATGTCAGGTCCCAACTACAATAAAATGATCACATAAATAGCTGGCCGATGTTGGTTGAGATACCAACCGTTGGCAACGATCCCTACAACTACCCAACTGTCAAGATCAATTCCCAATTACAACTCACATTAATTTGTGCACAAGTATTACTTTATTTATTTTATATACTATTGGTTTGTGAAATATACAGAACCAATTTTTCCAATTTTTCAATTACAACGAGCAAAGCAATACACAATCGTTAGGGTTAGCACTTAAACCAAACGTTGCGGAATTCAACTCTAACCAAGAATGTACACCAGGATCCCGAGTTGGGCAAGGTGTGAACATATGGTCAGAGGATCTCAATGCAATGCTGATAAAGGAACTCTAACCAAGAATGTGCCGGATGACGACGAGCATATGGTCAGAGGGTCTTAATGCAATGCTGATACAAAGAACTCTAACCAAGAATGCGTCGGAGAACGACGAGCATATGGTCAGAGGATCTCTTCCACTACAAAACTACAACTAAAAGTAACTCAACACCAAGTATGTGCTACCCAATTCCAAAATGGAAATGAGGCGACCATATGGCGAAGGTATAAGAAATACAAATGCAACTTCAGAATGTAAAGTAGGCGGCAAGCCAGCCCTTTCCACTTATCTAGTGGGAAATACAGTAAATGAAAGAGCAGAAGATAGAATGCTGACAGTACTACTGTTCAGCTTACAATATTTAGAGGTTGTCTGCCAATAATCATAGAATAAAGAAAGACTAATGATGCTGCAATAAGTAAAGAGTCTTTCCAAAGATCTCAATGACTTCCCACCCAAACCCAACTCAAATGACTGATATTATGCAAACTGATAAGACTGACCAGCAACTTGAAAGACAGAACCAGTAACATAGAACCCTACAAAAATGCTCATATCTCACTCATCTCTCAACCAAATGACCTCAAATCTGATGCAATGCACTCCTATGACAAGGGCGACCAAGCTGCATACCAAAGACCACACTTAAACCCACATATTTATTTAACACGCTTCCCAATGCACTTCAAAGAGGGGCAGCCTAGCAAGAAGGGCGAATTTCTTTTATAAAATCAAGTTCTTCATAATAAAATCTGCAAATTGGCACAAAGGGGCGCCCAGTATAGACAAAAGGAAATATGCAATACCTAGAACAAATATATTTTTATTTTTTGATTTATGAATGAAACTACAGATTCAACCCTGTTATCAACAACTCCAGAAAATGACATAAAATGCAATAAACTGAACTACAAGCACAACTCAAGCTACAATGCAAACCTCACTACAAAATCCCTCAACAATAAGCAAACTTCTCCACTAGGTGCTATCTCTCAAGCACGAAGTTGAGCCAAGGCTAGGAGGCATTCATTCCTCGAAGCAGTCCAGCAACCATTTCGACAGCATAACAATACTCAAGATATCAAATGCCCAAATGAAGACCCAAGACTTCCTTTTATAATTTTGTGAAGACCCCTCCAGAAGCTTCTAGAAACCCTAATTCTTTTCCCTCCAAGAAATGGCGTCACTTTTCTTCAAGGCTTCATTTTTTACTTTTTAATGAAATTCATCTCTTCAAGATAGGCATCCAACTTAAAGCTTCAATTTGACCTTAATAAATATAAAATTACCCCAATGAGGCGCCACCCCTTAAAGACCACCTTTTTAATACAACATTAAGTTATGAGACTAGGCCAAGGGGGTTTATAACATTAAAATATAACATTGTTTAAATGAAATGAACTTATCTCTCCAAAAATGCATCCCAAGGCCAAAATTGAACAAACCAACTGAGTCGACTGAAGAGGAAAGCCAATTGTGCCGAGAACGACAGGACCACTGCCAGAAATAGAATTTACTAAAAATAGTAAATTCTTGAAGGTGCTCGGAATGCCAAGAAAACACACCACTGCGAAGCTCACTGAAAACCCAGAAAGAATCCACCATTCAATCATCAATTCACGAGCAATAGCAAACCTCCAAAACACAAAACCCTAATTTCACCTTCCGAGTAGCCTACGAGTCTCCGGAATAGGCCAACAGTCAACTGAAAAGATCATGCTCGAGAAAGGGACATTACAGTTTGGCCGACTATAACTTAATTATTTATAAACATGGCCGATTACAGTCCTAAACTGAGCTTTGTGGAGGTTTTTTGAGTATTACGGCAAGGGTTACTATTTTTAGCAATGGCTATTTTTAGTAAGTTTCAATGCATCTCAGATTGAGCCGGTTTGTTGTTTGGACACGCTTACTATTTTTAACAAGTTTCTATTTTTAGTAAGTGTTATTTTTAGCAACTGGTTGGGGCCTCTTTCTCCAACAGTTCAATGAAATATTTCCAGTCGGCTTGGTGAGTTCTAAGGGTGATTGAATTAATATTTATTATTTGTGACTTAAGTTTTGTTATAAAGTTACTTTATAACTTAAGTGAGGGTGGTGTGTTCATAAAAGACCCCCCTTTACTCACGCCTAGCAAAAACGTAACTTCAAGTTGTTTTTCAAAGCTTTATTTTAGCCTCCAAAAGTGGATGCCAAGATTGGGGGAGGTGTTGATGTGAGTTTTGTGACAAACACCAAACAGCAGAATAAAGTATCCAACAGCTACTCCATTCTCTCTTGATCAAAGTATTCCGTACGCTAAGATTGCGAGACAGATCGTACGTTCAACTCCAAGGTTTCTTCAATGCGATGGTATACACTTAGTTGGTTCGTTGTGATATGCTGTTTTCACGAGGGGACTTACACAATTGTTCAGAAATTAGCAGCTGACAGCAGATTAATGATAAAAGGGGTTTTCGTGCGTTGCGGATGATTTAGCAATAAGGTACGAGCTTCCTATACTAACCAGAATTGTGCAAAATTTAAATGAGTGCAAGGTTTAGAAGATCTAAGTTCTATCCAAAAGCGGAACGCGGGATCAACTTCAGCAGGCTTCAACCAAACTTTGCTTTGCCTCGCGTTGCACAACCTCTACAAAGTCGGTGCAATCTTCAAGGGGATAGCAAGGAATGTTCAAGTCACAATTCAGCATAAAGACACCATCACGACGACGCATGCCAAAACGTGAATCATAACCAAAGTTAAGCTTAAAAAATATTCCAGTCGACCACACAAGGCAAGCTTACCATCAACAAGCTCACTAGTGGTATGGATTAAACGAAGCTGCTTTGATCAAACACCACAATCCAAAACTAACTACTTGCATGAAAATGAAAATTACTCTAATTTAAGTCCTACTTGAAGTAGAAGGACGAAGAAATTTTGCTAGCTGCTCATAACAAAAGACGAAATCATCATCAATGAAACTCTTTTTATTATGATAGTTTTCACAACAACTTCTTACAAAGTTCTCAACGGAAAACTTTCCTTCTCCTTCAAACTATGCTATGCTAAGCTATCTCAACTACACTATCAGTCTCTCTACTCTATTCTCTGATCTCTAATCTCTAATAATGTACAAATGAGGGGGAGTCCCCTTTATATAGCTGGCCAATCTCAATGGACGGTCCAGATTAAATTACAATGGACGGCTCAGATTGAGCCACATCAGCCCTAGACTAGATTTTGCCCTAATAACCACCAAAAGGTGGAGGAGTGGTGCAATTAATGAGCACAAAATGACAGATTCCTCCTTTGCCACTATGGGAAATTAATGCCCACTACCCTTCTAGAAGATTCTCGTCCAGGATCCTGTTCCCATTGTTCTTTCTGACCGCGAAAGCAACAAACCGGGCCAACACTGCATCAACCTCTTGTTCAGAAATGGCTGGGGTAAGATCAAGCTAATACTTGAGGATGGCGATTGTTTTCTCCTGCCGGATACAATATTTTCTCCAGGCTTCGATGGATTCCTGAGTGCTTTGAATAATGGCGGAGAACGTGGAGATATTCTCAAAGTCAACTTGAGCAAATACTCTGATTTCAGAGAAGAATGGGTGCAATATTCCCTTCAAACCATCCACCGTCACCTCCTCAGGAGTTAGCCGTTTTGTGAACAATGCCTCCAGCGTGTTGAAGATGCCCTCCTGAATGTTTCCCATAGCCTTCCTGATCTTGACTGACTCTGTCCTTGCCATGTCAAAGAAACCTCGGCCGGTGAATGCCGCAGAATAACAGCCGGGAAAATCATATCTATCTCTAGCCTGAATAACCCCTCCTTCAATCAAAGTCTGCACTAGCATATGCATCAGAGCAGCTAGGCGTGGAATAGTCTTGTCTTGAAAAATGTGAGTATCACTCCATGCCTGTTCAATGTTTTCCATACAGGAGAGGATGCTGGAAACATGTTGGAAAGAGGAGACAAGATTCTCAATGAATCTCTCAGCCTAAGCACGAACACCACCAATCCACTTGTCTCCTTCCTGAATTGCCTTCTTCATCTCCTCAAGCCCGCTAATTGATTCTTGTGGAAGCTCGATTGGAAGATCCACTATTGGGTTCTCCTGGGCACACGGACGTGCTAAATGTTGTACATACCCAATTAACGCCTTATGCTCCCTTTTTAGCCTCTTGTATTTTTCTCCCTTTTGAAGCAGTCTATCCTTCAATGCCTGGAAGGAGTTTTCAACTTCCTCAATCACTTGTGCTCCAGTAGGGCGCCCCAGTTCAACTATAGTGATTGTGTAATTTTCAGGCATTGCTTCATCTCGATCACATTCTTCCCTCAGAACCGCAACATGAAGAGTGCGGGAACTGGACTCATCTATCTCAATTTTGGAGTATTTTTTGGCTCTTTTCCTCTTAGGTGACCCGCTTATTCTATTAAGGATCTCCTCTATCTCTATTTCCAGGTCAATGTCATCCTCTTGATCTCTCCTTATCGCACTTGTGAGTCTATTTGGATCATCTTGTTGAGTGTTGCAGACAACAAGTGGCTGCTCTTCTGTTGCTTCTACTTCATGAACCTCCTCTTCAGCAACATTTGGTTGAGGCTCATCCATCTCCATGTGCTGCCTATCCTCCTCAAGACCTCGAACTTCAGGCTCTGTAGTGTTTTAATCTTCAAAGTCTGCCTCAATCACACGATCCAAGAAAGTGTCTGTTTCTGTTTCCTCATCGTCATCCGGCTGGTTAGCACTCCTAGGAGCATTACCGCTCTGACTATCGGGCTCCCTAGGCAATGGCTGGTTGACTTCCTCCATTTCTTGCTCTTCATTTACTCTAACCCTCTAACTTGCAAATATTGATTGTCAAATAGATTGCACCCAAACGCTTGAATGGTTAAATTCAGCAATCTATTGAAACATTTGGATCAAACTCAGGTTGTGGGTGACCTATAATGAGATTGAACCTCCGGATTCTAGGCCGGCTTCCTATATGATTCTCAAATTAATAACTGATAAATTGTTGGAAAAGGGATAGAAGTACTAAAAGTAATGCTTAAACTGTAATGAAACCTATTGATGCCCCTGATTGGAAATCTAATTGCAACCTAACTCACAAATAATCACTCAACACTTTAATTTGCACAACCTGATTTGATAGCTCAATCACCTAAATGCTTTAAACAAAGGCTTTGATTTAATGCAATATTGAGGGAAAATGAAGTTTTTACGACTAAATTGATTAATCAATTACATGCACAGTGTATAACCAGTGAACTTAAACTAAAATTGCATACAGATATGTGAAAAAGATAGAAAAATCAAAGGTTTCAGAATTGAAAACACAGTAATTTTTCAATCAAATTCCTCACAATAAAGATGTCTGAAATCTAGAAGGCAAACTCGAAAATACTGAAAAATTAAAAGGAATCCTTTGCAAATCATAAACTAATGAACCTGTAAAACGCTGCTGTATTAATCTGAAAGCTGAGTTACATGACAATTCACTTTGCAGAATGCAAAGGCTGAATAACAAGAACTAGAGGAAAAAATATAAACTTTTTTCAATATATACAATGAGAATGCACTTCAAAGTGCATGAACATGAAACTGAAAGTCAATTTCAGTGAGAAAATGATAATTCCAAGGAAAAATCCAAGCAAAACAAAAATCCCTAAAAATAAGGTTCAAAATCATGCAAAAATGAGTGAACTCAGTCTCGAACTTGCAATCACCATGCGTATAACTGATCTGTAACTCAAACTGAACTGGAAATCTCTAAATGTGGGCCAAAACATGCAAAATCCACTTTGCTTTAATCAACTCGCCCATGATAACTTAAAGTCCATTCTTGCATGATAAATCTTCAGTTGAGTCTATAGTTCTAACTCAGCCTTACATAATTTTCTCTATTTGCATTTTAAGATGATGAATTAATTAAATGATTTATAGTACATCATTTAATTAATCAATCTACATTGATTAATGCAAATTAGTTTGAAGAATAAAGCTAATTTAGCAAAGCACATTTCTCCATCTCATATACCATACTTAGCATATAATTTGAAAATATGCATTCCCCATTAATAATCATTGGCGACCACCATCATTAGCTCATAAAGCCGACTACACTTCGCATATATTTGCATTCTTCACTAAACAAACATTAGCCGACCATGCACATTATACTTGGCATTATTGTTAACTCCTCATCACCCTTATATGGCATATGTAATATCAAATATCAAAAATAAGGGGACGCATCATTGCAAGGGTCGACCACCATGTAATACCTAAGAACTTTTGACTTGAAGTCAAGGTCATCAATAACAAATTGATTATGTTTTTAGGGCGAATAGACAAAACAAAATATCAACCCTAAAAATCATTATGCTCATTTGACTTGGAGAGAAACTTCACAAAGAAGCTGTTGGCCGCCATGAGAGCTGGGGTTTGAAGCTCGAACTGCACCTTTCTCTGTCGATTTTGATTTTTTCTTCAAAGATTCTGAACAGAAAATGTAAGATGAAGTTTATTTTATTGTAAATCTGAGTTCTTTCAAGCATTTTAATGCATTCCTCGGCTTCAAAGCCGCGGCTGTGACTCATTTTCTCTGACATATTCTATCATTCTCTTGTATTCCTTGGACGCCATGGCTTCATTATGATTTAGAAGAGTTTCAGCCTTGCACTAGCAAACACATGTCAAGAAAGAATTTCTGGAAGTCTATGGCAGCGTTGGTAAGTCTGGCTTTTTCCTTCTTGTGTATATTTCCAGCTTCTTTCTGGCCGCCATAGTGGATTCGAGCCTTTGTCTTTAATCTGGGATTTACTTTTTATTGTGACTTTGACATATATAGGGCGGCCTCTTTATATTTTGTTATGATTTGGCTCATTCAGTAAAACTTTCAGACTCCTTGTATGTAAAAATTTTGAACTTTGTTGGGCCTCCATAAGGATTCCTCCATTCGAGCTTCTGTTGACATTTTCCTTTTCCCTGTAGATTATAATCTCGGCCTGTGAAACTTGGCCGCCATGAAATCTGTTGTTTGTCATTACTGGTCACGGCTGTGCATTATCTTCATCTAGGTATCCTCTATTTCGAACAAAAAGAAAACCTCACTGCATTTTGTAATTTCCTGAACATATAGCAACATTTCTACAGAAAACTAAGACACCCATCTACAATTTGTATATATCCTACTCTCAAATGGCTTATACTCTTCATTCAAAGCCACAGCCTCATGTTTGCGTTCTGGGTATGGCTTTAAAAAACTCCATCTGGGTACTTGTGATTCGTTGCATTTTGCATTTTTAGAGTAAAACCCTTACATGGGTAAGAAGAAATCTGTATTTTTCTCACCACAAAAACATTTTTGAGCAAGAATCATTATATGAATGCTGTAACAGCCGCCATGGTGAGTAATAGTTTCAGATTCTTGGCAGAAATTTGCATGCATAAACTTCTCTGTATTCTCATACTTGGTGTCTTCAAAAAAAAAAAAACTTATACTCTTGATTGAAAAGCCGCAGCTGTATAAGCATTCTGGGTATTCTCCATTCATTGCAACCTCAAAGGCTTCATCTGAAAATTGCACACCTTTTACATTTTTCTGTAAATTCTCATATGACCTTTGATGGAATTTTTAACCAGTTACTTTGATGAAATGTTTGCGCTCTTAGACTACAATCTCCTCGTGGCTGTATCATATATCTAATAAGCACTGTCCTCCTTTTCCTGAATTCTTCACTTGTAGTTCTTAAAATGCACACCTATAACACAGAATTTCCTGACTCTATACAGCAGGTGTCTTTGTAAAAGCACTCCGGTATGCTATGTGAATATTTGGCTTTGGTTCCGTTCTCTTTAAATTATTTCCACTAGCTTCTCAGAATAATTCATTCAATGGTGTTTTACTTTGAAAACACATTTTGAAGCACACCACCTTTCATGTATTTGATGTTTCTTTCTCAAGATATGAAATGCTGTCCTTATGCACCTGTAGCACATTTTGTGTTAACATTGTTTTGTTTATTCCTTTAGTATATAAAATACCACTTCCGTTGTCTTTATAACAGCTTGCTATCCGCACATGTGGGTCTTAGTGAGAGTAGATGTGGACTTGTCCTATCTATTCCTTTTGTGTCAACAGTCCTATTCATTACTGTTCTTGACATGATGCTGTTTTCTTCGTTTTCAAGTTTCTTACTGTCCTTTCTTATTGGCCAAGGATACTTTTCCAATCCTTATAACTATCATAACTTTTGTAACCATTTCTCATTACTATGAACGCTATAACAGCAGTCTTATTTACTTTACCAATTTTGTAGCAGCAATAGTATTCATGACTATTCTCTATAAAATGCTCTTTTCCTATGGAATACAAATCTGTTTCTTTGTATGTCCTTTCTTCTTCAACATTGTTGCCTTATTACTTATGACAATAGGTTGTCTTCTCATAACTTGGTGACCATTTGATATTCAAAGCTGTCCTTCAAAGTGACTTTGACTGCTGTCATTGACTACCTTTCTGATGTTATCATCTGGTACTTGAAACAAATATGCTTGTAGATACTTGTCTAAGCCATATTCTGCTGCTTTCTGCTGAAAACAAATCTGTTTATTTGTCATATCTTTATTTCTTTTGATCAGCTGAACTCTTGCTGATGATTTGCATTGATTGTAAAATATGAGAATGTTGCTTTTCATTATGAGTATGTGCTTTGGATTTGTAAGAAACAATTGACTTGCTGAACGCTCTGCTTTCCCTTCAGTATAAAGGGACTCAATGCCTTATCAAAATGTGAACATAAATGAAAGGCAGAGCTGAAACGAAGAGATGATAAATGCAATATATTTCTTTAATTGTTTCCTTTGAATGATGAGCAAAAGATAACTGCTCAATCTGTTTCACCATCCTGAATTAGACTGCTTTCATTATTTAATATTGCTTTACAGCAGTCCCATTTGATGACCGTAATACTTGATGACTCTCATGTAATAATGTGAATGAGAGATGTCCTTATGATATGCCGGGCTCTACCCTTGTGGGAGCCCGTTTTACTCCACATATCTGATGAGAATAATCACGAACATGATGAACCTGTTCCTGCACATGGAAACAAACATGTTAGCAAAATAAAAGAAGCTGAAAGCTTCCATTTAGTTTCATGTTTCCTTGATTCTCAACCTTTGTAACTCAATCATCTAGTGAATGCCTGATTTAAAGCAAATTACATTTTTGTTGGTAGCGTAGGCATAAAGCAGAATGTAATTCATCATTGCTTAGAGTACATCTCTAACACCATTCCTTTATAATTTTGTAGGTTCATGGAGCACGAAAACGAGGCTGCAGCTTGGAGACACGACAACTGAAGACATCAAGCGAAAGTGATTCATCATCACAGGCAATGATGAATTGCTCCTCTTCTTTGCGCTTACGTTATTTTCAGTAGTGTAGTTTATCTTTGAATTTTGTATTCATCATTTGATTGTCATAATCAAATTCAGTTACTCTCGCGGCTTGTGCGAGATTCAGTGTTTTTACAAAATGAATAAAAAGCATTATTATGCAAATTTTCAATTTTCTGTTTTAAATACTTGCACAACAAAACTATAATTCAGATGTAATCTGATCTTTATGATGAACAATGAATACTTTAACAGCAAAACTTGAACATTTTTGTACCCTTCAATGATGAATTCAACTCAGCTCTACCTGTTTGAGCTTGCAGTGAAAAATAGGTAACAGAAACTTCTTGTACGCTGGAAGAGTGAGTCAATAGTTGTGTAGGTGATGCTTCTTTCGTCCTTTGAGGCTCTGGCTGAACTGGTTCCTCCTCCTGTGGCTCTGTAGCTTGGGCAGCCTGTTTTCTCTTTCTTGTTGATGTCGGTGGCCTTTGATCGCCCATGAGGTTGTACGTGAGAACAATTGACTTGCTTTTAAGCCTATGAACATGTCTATCCACCCAACTCCTTATGAATGTTAAGACCGGCATAGACAATGTGTCCAAGTCTGTGATCTCCGGTTCTACCCAATCAGGTGGTGGGATCGGCGTGTCCTTTACTGACTCATAATCTGGGTGCATAATGTTGGCATCCTCATCCACCTAGTCTGGAACTTGGAAAACCTCGCATTCCTTGATCACTTTTAGGGGTAGCCTGGAGAACGTCCTTCTGATCTCAGCTTCATCTCCTGCATTTGCCCAAAAATCCTCAACATGGGCCCTGTCCCGATATTCTTCACCCTATACTACTCCAATCTTTCGGTGATGATCAAAGTCCTATCAGCTGGTGTGGAGAGTGAGGTGATAGAATTGTAATTCCTCCTCTGCTTCCTTGGCTGCTTGCAAAGATGGGCACTCCTCAAGTGAATTTCCCATAACGATAGGGAAGTGCAATCCTCCTTTCTTCTTTTTCCTTATGATTATGTTATAGGCCATGAGTTGCCTAGACACTTCAAGCATTACCATCCTGTCCGTGGGGTACCTTGGCAATCTGTAGGCGTATGAATAGAACCCTGGCAGGCAGCCTTATGTAAGTGAACTTCGGGAACTGGATAAACCAATACCTGTACTCTTCAATCAACCTTTGTGCATCCTTAGATATTCTTTGTTGCGTTCTCCATTGAAGAGTCTTGGTGATTTGCATAGTGAAAGCATCGTTCACTCTCTTGAAGCTGGAGGTACTTGTCAGATGAAATTTCCTACAAGCTTCATGGATTTTAAATTGACCCGAACCACATCCAATCGGCTCCTGGTATGTCAATCCTTTATACTTCGTCATCCGAGCTAGATATAGATGACATATGAGCTCATATAAAATGTCTTCATTTTCCTCAAACTTCTGAATTGTTCATCTATATTGTCACTGATCATTCTTTCCCAATCTACATACTCTTTTCCCTCCAAAACCATGCTAATGTAGAAGAACATCCAAGGCTCAAAAACGTACGCCTGTGGGCTACCATTCACCCGTCTGAGCATCATGATTAAATCACAATACTCATGTTTCAGCTCCTCTAAGATAATCTGATTTGGCAACTTGGCGCTAGGAGGTTTTGGCTTCCTCATCCATGATGTATTAATTCTTTTTGCACACCTATCGAAAGATGAGGCCTACATTTTATCAGCCCTTTCCTTTGACTTGTACAACATTCTCTCCATGGCTGGAATCCCGAACGCCTCTCCAATAGCTTCAGGTGTGAAGTTAGCCAGCAACTTGCCGTCAGAAGAGACAATCATTCGGTGGTCTGGCCTATAATAGTTTGCACATTCCATTATCAACTTAGGACATCGAATTGCTAGTGGAAAACCAGCAGCTGCATACAATCCACTTCTCATGATGTTGTGCAATGTCACTGATGGAGGATGACCAGCCTGCCCGTATATTCTCCTTTTGAATGCCTCGAGGTTGAACAAACCAAGGTTGGTATCAGTCAAACCTCCTAGCTTTGACACGAACTTCGATTCAGGAAGGAATGACTTCTTCAACTGTGTTGTACCCCAAAATTAAAATTTTTGTTACACTTAGACATTTTGAAGAAATAAGTAAAAGTCTTGTCGAAACAATCAAAAAGGTCAAAATTTTGGGTGTGCATGTCTTGCATGGAGGGTTAAAACACAAAATTTTCAATTTCTGACGACCTGGGTCTGCTAAGAGCAGCTTAACCTACAAAACCCAGATCTCAGTTTTTCATCCCTAAATTTTAGGAAAACTGCTATTTTTAGAAATTTTCTCGAAATAGTAATGTTTTCTGGGTTTTTCTGGGTTTCTTTCGAAACGGATACTAGCAAAATTTTCTAAAAATAGAAAGTTGGTCCGACAGGGTCCGAACTGATTTTGATTGGCTCAAAATGTGTCCGTATCAGGCTGGTGCAGTCAGAATCTTAAAATAATCAGTTTTGCCCTACTGGGTCTATTCAGCTTTTTCAGAAGCATATCTGGAGTTCCGAGGTCATCAATGGAGGTCATCCGACTGCCAGGCGTTAATTTTAGCATTCAAAACTTCCAGCAGAAAGTGAAATGATGAACATGCACGAGGATCGAGGAAGAAAAGTGAAAAGTCATGAAAATTTTCTAAGTCTGCTAAGTTTGGGCGCCCCAGTTGAAGAAAGGCGCCCACCTTTTCAGGGTACCAGATGAAGGAATTAGGGTTACGGTCTCCAATGGAAGTTGCTCAGTTTTCAGTCAGCTTCGCGATGGATATCCCCGTCAGAGCATCTGATGATCCAGTCTCCGGCAAATTCAAGTCAAAGTAGAAGGTATGAAGTGAAAATCTGAAACTTGAAGTTGAATAAATTATGAATTTTTCTAAGTCTGGAGAAACTGGGCGCCCTAAGAAGAGAAAGGCGCCCAACTTTTCAAGGATGCAGACAGAGGAATTTGCAGTCGAAGTTACAACGGGATGTCTTCAGAATTCAACTGGCTTTGCAGTGAGCTATTCAGCACGACAAACGGAGCTCGCAATCATCAGATTCAAAAGGCTGAACAGAGGGTCCGATGAGAGGTGAAAAGAGAAATCCAAAAGCAAAAGTGAAAAAGGTCAAAAAATAAACTAAGTGTTGGTAAACTGGGCGCCCCCAGTCAAGATAGGCGCCCAACCTTTTGAAGGGTAAAAATCCACTTTTTGACAAACGTGCCTCCAGAGCACCCCCCTTCATTCTTCGTCAGCTTCGCGATGAGCACAGCCATTCAGCAATCCGACGCCCGGAGCTCAAGATTTAACGAGATCGCCTGCGGAAGAGAAGTTAATGAAGAACTTGGAAATCAGGAAAATGGCTAACACTGAAGAAACTGGGCGCCCCTAGAAGGAAAAGCCTCCCATAAATTCGGAGGTCGAAATCAAGCTTTTAGAAGGAGGTGCCTCCAGAACGTCTTCTTCAGAATCAATCCGGCTCCGCAGTGAACCACTCAGCTCGCCTGTCGGGTAAACCTGTCAACAAGAAATCAGTGGCGAAGTGGCGTGTTAAAATGAAGAAAAGTTGAAAAAGTGGAAATTTTGACTAAGTCTGGTGAAGTTGAGCGCTCCTCTTGGAGAAAGGCGCCCAAATCTTCATGCCTTAGAAGATTTTTGAAGATTTTCAAAATTTCAAAATTGCAAAGGAAGAGGGTGGCGTCCAAACTTGAGAAGATGAGATTTAGGGTTTTGAAATAAAAGCAGAAAAAAAAGCAAAACCTAAATCAAAACCTAAGTCTATTTAACTCTTCTTTTCAATGTATTTTTCATTATTTTTGCAGGTAGCATCCAGAGGAGAAAGTTGGAGCAGCAAGTTTGAAGAATTTTTGTGATTCAAGAATCCATAGCTGCTGGTTTTACATCAGATTTTTCAGACCAGCAAGCATAAACCCTTGTTCTTTCAAGCTTTTTGTTCCAGAAGATCAAGTTTTTCAAGCAAGGCCAAGGCTTTCAATTTTTCAGTCATCTGGGTCTTTTTGCCTCTATCTTCTGAAGAATTTTTCAAGAACTTCATCAAGTTGCAGCAAGTGCTTTTATCTTGCATGTCGGTGAAAACCTCAGTGCATTCAAATTTCAACCATCTGGGTCCTTTCCAATCAGTCTTCTGAAGAAAACCATATCGCAACTTTTCCAAAACCTAGGGTTGGCTGCTTTTTCGATCAAACGTCGGAGTTTTGCAAATCCAATCAAGCTGGGTCCATTTCTAACGATAATTACGAATAAAACCCGGATGCCGCTTTTTTCGGGAAAAATTGAAGAAATTAGGGTTTGCTGCTTTTTCGATCAAAATTCAAGATTTTCAAAAACGGACGATCTGGGTTGTCTTGTATCGTCATTCTGAACAAAACCCATATCTCAGAAAAATTTCTCAAAAATTCGTCCGTTGAAGCACAAAAATCAGCATTCTAAAAATAGAAATTGCACAAGACTTGTCTGAACCAAGGCGAGTTTACAGTCATTCTTCAAGTTTTCTGAAATGGAGTACACTCCTAATGTTTTCAAGTCCGAATCAGCACTTTTTCATAATTACATCAAAACAGCTGAGACAGACTTGCATCATGTCAAGCCGGTGTTCGACCTACACGCCTTGAGAGAGCAGAACGCTTCAATCGGAACTGGGTCATTCGGACTCCCATGGCAGCATCTATTCCTATATCAGTTCAGAGCCTTGAGTTCAATCGCTTGCATTAAGCATTACAACCCGGCTACTAGGGAGATCCAGTCAGCGGATGGCAGGTTGATTTGCAGTTTAAAGCCTGACATGGTTGAAAAGTGTTTTTCCATTCCCCCATGGCCTGAAAGTGTAACTCTTTCGAGGGATGAATGTGAAAAGATGTGGAATATGCATAAAGACAAATACAGCAAGAAGATTGCCCAGAGATGGATGAAAGAAAAACATAAGACATTGCCCAAGAATGTCGGACGAGGGGAGTTCAAGGACGAGGTTGCCATCATCATCACTTTGCTCAATAGGGTCACTGGTTCCGAGGATGCCACCAAGTTCCAACCTTGGATGTTTTATGCCATACCTCACATTATGAAGAAAACCGAGTTTTATGACTGGCCTACTTTGATTAGTGACTGCCTACATCAACAAATAACAGAATATTTCCAGTTTCATGTATTTCACATGGTGTCATATCTAGTCTACTTGGTGGCCTATCAAGGTCAATTCAGAGGATTGAACACCGAGGGATCATTGAGCGTTCAACACATATATAACTATTAGCCCCAGTTGGAATTCACAAAGTCGTTGCACCACTACAAAAGGGTGAACGAGGCATTCTTGATGTACACGGTGCGTGACTTAGACAATGAATTGCACGTCCGCATCTCTTCAGTTGCCAGGGCAGCGATGACAGAATGGGCAGATTGGTTTATACAGTTTCCTACCTTTACCTATCTCAAGGTTTATGGTTATTCAGGTGCCCCGCTAATGTTGCCAAGGTATCCGTCAGACGAGGTCATCTTCATGGAATTCTTGAGGCAAGCTCACAATGTCCACACAGTCTTGAGAAATAGAAAGAAACCCTCTCTTCACTTTCCATTAGGGTTGGGTATTTATACATGCAGGACTGCTGCAGATGCCAGGACAATTGGAGAAGAGTTAGATAAATTCGGTCTCAAATCCTACAGTGAGAGGCGGTCATTTGATCCTCATGGTGTCTACGCTGGCCGGTTGGAGAAGAACTACAATCACATACCCGCACTTGAAGATTTTTGGGCTAACTGTGCAGATGAGTTTGAAGTGCGAAGGCGTAGTTACAGCAGGTTGACTCTCCATCAGATGAAAGATTGCTTAAATGAAGATATAGAAGGGCTCTCTGATGATGATGAAGATGTTCTTCTACCAATGTACACTCAGAAAAGAATCGAGGATCAGCCTCTTCCACAAGTTAATTGGGCAAACAAGGAATCTCTTTCAGTTGAAGACAGAACAAGACAAGTCATTGAGTATAGTAAGGTTTTCTTAGTGCTTAAAAGGAAGAACTCTATTCCAGTAGCAGAGCCGCCAAGGATAATTCCCTCTTCTTCTACAGCACAGTCAAAAGGAAAGGGTAAAAGTCAGTCTCAAGATGGCGTCAAAGGATGTAGATCAAATAAAAATGTAAAGAGAAGGTTGGATTTCTCAGGCATAGTCATACAGGAACAGCCTACAGTAGACTCAGAAGTTCCTCTTGACGAGCCCATACCTCAAAATGAAGCAGAGGAGCCGCCTTCAACACATGTTCCTGTACCTTTGACGGGTTCGTCACCAATTCACATTGATCTTGATATCGAAGATGATGAAGAGATCGCAGCAGTACCTCCTGAGGAAGTTAGTAAAGATACTACGGTGTCTTGGCTTGAGAACTCCTTAGGAAGGGTTAGGAGAAGGCCTTCATATCAAGTGAGTGTTGATGATCTCGATAACATTTATCAGGAACCTCCTAAGAAGAAGGCAAAGAAGCAAGTTCATTTTGACAGGAATCCTGATAACGAGATTGTCGTAGAGACTGCTGTGCCTCCAGAAGATAAGAATAAAGATGAGGTGAACATGGATGATTTTGTAATGGTCAAGGCTAATCTTGGTAGAAATACCAGACATGCAGATTTGAGTCTCTTCAGAGTTGTATCCGAAAATGTTGAGTCAACTGAGAGTTACATGCAGTCAAGGAGGGAAATTTCAAATTTTGGATGAGGAAGGAATCTCCATCAATAGTAAATTCTTATGACAACTCTATGACGATTGAACATAACTTCTGTGACAACTTGCCAGTCATCTCTCCCGAATTGGAAATCCTCTAAGTAATGGTCAAGGCTAATCTTGGTATTCCTAATGATTGATGCAGTCAATCTCTTCACGACTAGTCTGCCTGTCCGACGAGCTATCGAACACAGTCATCCGAGTCCCAAAGCTCCGGCAGTTGACGTCAGAAGATGAGCTTATGGAGAGACTTCACATCACAGAGCTTCCTCACATGGTGTAATTGCGCCCCTGTAGCTCAGGGGCACCCTTCAAAATGACCTCTGAGATGGCAGAGTTTGTTGATGAGGTCTTCCTGACATTAGTGCTACTCTAGTCCGTCTTCGCGATGCACCAAGTTGCCTGTTAATCCGACATTCTGAAAGATCGTGGCAGAGTTTCTACCAGGCACGTAATTTCACGGGCAGACTGGCATATAAATTTCATTGTATTTCTGTAGGCCAGGGGCGCCTAGTCTTTAGGTCTGTCAAATGAGGTTATTGACGTTCGAAGTCTTCACGAGACTTGAGCATAATTACTCCAGCTATCCAACAAGCCCAATCGTCAGCCTTCGGGATTTGGCAAACGCTCGTACGTGCGAGGTCTTTGGTGAAATATTGAAAAACGAAGACAACTCAGAAAATGGCCAAGTCTGGTCGTTTATTCCATCTTGGGAAAGGTGCCTTTCTATTTGAGCTCTTAGAAGCAGTTTTCTTGTTTTCTCGCCTCCGCAGACATCTCTCGTAGGTCCTTCTAGCTACGCGTCGAGACAGACAGTGCTCGAATCAGGCCATCCCAGCTCTAGATATCAGAGGTCAAAGTAGGGCATTTGGTTGAGAGTGGTAATTTCATCGAAATGGTGTTTGTGCCTTGTCAAGCCAGCGGCGCTTTTACTTTAAGGGTCCTTAATGCAGCTTTCAGATGCCTTGCGTATATTTTTTGGATGCAGAATATTTCCAAGCATGCAGTGTGCGTAGTTCCCTGTCAGCAGGGTTCACCATTCGTTGTCAGCAGCCGTTTGAAGCGTCAGATGGCAGTTTTGAGAAATGGGTAAGTCTGGTACTTGAAAATCAATTTAATGGGCGCCTAATTTTTTGAGGTGCTAAATGATGGATTTTGCAGTGATGACTCCCAACAAACATTTCTTCCTTGCTCTGCAGGCTTCGCAATGAATACATTTGTTAAGTCTCAGCATCTTCCGGTCACCCAGAAATCAGTGTCAAAGATGGCCAGTTGTAACTTTGTAGTTAGTTACAAAGTAGGAAGTTAATAAAAAATGTCATATCTTGAGCAAATGGACGCCTATGAGGTCAAATGAGGACTTTTTGAAATCAGTAAAGGTTGTCAAATCCATCCAAGTGCTTTACATGGTTTGTCAACTGAATAAAATAATATTTAATATTTATTTTGCATGCTAAGGCATTAAATGGCGATTTTTCTCAATAATTCATTATTGGTGCCTTTTTGATGCTGGAACTCAAATTCGCATGTAAGGGCAAGATGAATATTTTTATTATTATCCGGAACTCTGAGTCAGTCACAATTCAATTCAAGGGGGTCCAATCAGAAGCCTTCTATTTCAGTCGAGGGTTTTTAGTCTTGCAGTCACCTTTGAGGTGCGAATTTATTCTATAAATTCAAGCATGGCGTCATATTTCATTCACACAGCTTGAGCAAATTCGTAATTCTTCAAAGCAAAGGCGAATTTTCTTCAGAGTTGGGTGAATTTCTCATCAGCAATCAATGGAAAAGGCATCAAAAACATTATTTTGCAGGTACAAATCCAAGATTTTGTAATGTCCCCAATTTAGCCCTACACTCTTCGTTTGGATTTAGCCTATTTCCGGAAACTCGTAGGCTAAAGCTGAAATGAAAATTAGGGTTTCCACTTTCAGAGGTGGTTTTGAGGTCTTGCATGCGAGAGTTTCTAACGCATGTCTGATGAAGCTTTCTGGGTTTTTGGAGAGCTTCGCAATGAGGTCACATGCATGACAGGATATTGACTTGCGTTTTCAGCTACTTTTTGGAGGCTTGCATGTTGGAGTTTTCCAATTTGGCTTATGGATTCCTTCTGGGTTTTCAGAGAGCTTCGCGATGGTGTGACATGCAACTGAATCAGATGACTTTTTCGAACTTACTATTTTTAGTAAGTTGCGACGGCTACTCAAAATGTGAAGAAAATGAGTTTGGAACAACATACTATTTTTAGCAGTATGCTATTTTTAGTAAGTACTATTTTTGGCAGTGCTATTTTTAGCAGCAGTTCAACAGTTCAGTGCAATGGCTATTTCTGGCAGGTCAGCTTGAGCAGTGGTCTCCAGCATTTGAGGTGATTATTTTGGCAAGTTTGATAATTGATGAAAAAATAATGTTTCAAGTGAAAAATATTTGGCTAAGGCATGGAGGACGATTTGGAGAGATAAGTGATTTTTATAATGTTTATTAATTAAACATTTTGGAGGCCTTATTTGATGAATTAATATTTAAGTGAAATATGTGCTAAGGCAAAAGGGGACGCCTAGCTTGGAGACATTTGAGTTTAATTAAATATTTCACTTAAATCTTTTAGTGAAATATTTGCAAGTTATATATTGCATTTTATTAAATTATATTTCCACATATGGGTTGGAAATGAAATGCAAATGAAATTTGGAGAAAAGGTGAAAAGTGAATTTCATTTAGGCACCCTAATTGGAGGGAAAAGAAGATTTGAATTTGGAGACATAAAAGTTATAAATAAGAGACTTGGCCTTCAATTGGATTATCTATTGTTGCTTATTATATTGTTATGCTGCTGAAATGCTTTCAGAGCTTGCTTCGAGGAATGCATACCTCCTAGTTCTTTCTCTTGGTTTCGTGCTTGAAAGATAGCACCTAGCTAAGTTTTCAGAGACTGCTTCTCATCCAGACTAGCAAACAGAGCATCAAGGTTGAAGATTTTAGAGATTTGTCAGTTTTGCAATTGCTGGTTAGGGTTTTGCTGAAATACAAATCTGTTCATAAGTCCATGCACGATTTTTTGGTGGTTCTGGGTATTGGCCCTATGCTTTAGTCTACTTTGGGCGCCCCTCCTTGCAAGTTTTCAGATTTTTTGGAGCTGTCTCGGATTTTATCTTGCTAGTAGAACTTTTCTGGAGGTTGTACCTTCTTTGAGGTTGCATTGGAAAGCGTGCATAAATAAATCACTACTATTTGGAGGAGTTTCTTGGCTTGGTCTTAGTTGCTCAACTCCTAGCTCTCATTGGCATTCAGTTCCACATTATTCAAAGGTGTTTTGACGAAGTTATGAGCATTTTGGTGATTCTAGGGCTTGCTGGTATGAATTTTCTGATTGCTGCAATTTTATATCAGACCTAATATTTTAGTCCCTTTTGCTATATTTCATATGTTGGATAGCTTGTACTTGTTTGGAGTTCATTTCCTAACATTTTGGAGATCATTGGTTATCTATATCTCATTGTATTTGCAGATTGTTCATCATATTGTAATGCTGAATCAATAGTACTGATCAGCTCTTTTACTTTCTGCACTTTACATTTTGTATCCCCACTTTAGTGGAAGAGGATGGCTATGCCGCCTATTTAATTTCAGTTAGTAGCCTTAGGGACCCTCTGACCATATGCTCGCCATCTCTCGGCGCATTCTTGGTTAGAGTTACTTTAGCTCAGCATGCACAAGATCCTCTGACCATATGCTCGTCTATCCTAGACACATTCTTGGTTAGAGTTCATTTCCAGTTATGCATTGTATCAGATCCTCTGACCATATATTCGTCCATCTTGGACACATTCTTGGTTAGAGTTATTTCCGCATCGTTTGGGTTTTCCAGCTAACCTTAATGGGTGCGTGTTGCATTGTAATTGTTATTGAAAAATTAAAAAAAAATTGGTCCAGTTCATTACAAATTCATCAGTAGAATTCAAGGCAGAGTGGAGATTTTAACAGAAGAAAAGCATCAAAACCTCATTCTTCTGTCTTAAATTCTTCTATTTCTCGTCTTAAATTCTTTCGCATGTTTGAAGAATTGGCAGATTTTGACAAAACAAATCATCTAGGTCGATTCAGAATAGCTTCCTCGAGAAAACCCATATGATAGAATTTTTCAGGAAAATTTACTCTAGAGTTCTTGAGTTTCTAATTTTCTCAACTGAAAATTCCTTGCATGGCCGAGTAAAAGTCAAATTTTCGCATTTCTGACATTCTGGGTTGTCTTAGAATCTTTTTCTGGACAAAACCCATATCTCAGAATTTTTCGTGAAAATTACCCTTCGATAGGCTATTTTTAGCCTCAACAGGGTATTTTTAGCTTTCCAGAAAAGTTGTCAGACTACAGCCGTGTTCACAGTCAATAGGCGAGTTTTTCAGAATGCAGTTCACGTAGACTGAATTCAAGACCGAATCGGTCTTAATTCACAATTTCATTAGAAAAGCTGAGACCCATTTGTATCAAGTGCTTTCAGAGGATTGACAGGCATAGTCACTCAAATTCATATGGTTGCATGCCTCGTATGGCCGATTGTCTTCCAAAGCCGGTTTAGAAGGTCGATACCATTGGAATTTTGCATGTGCAACAAATTCGTTTGCATTTCTCACAACCAAAGTGTGCGCAGTCAAACTTCGTAGTTTCATCATGCAAAAGCGTCAGAAGCATCAAGCTGTAGAAGAGATAATGGCCATCACTTCAGTTACGGACCCGCCAAAGTTACCAGTCAATGAAATGCTAGTTTGAGTGTGCAAAGTTTTCCAAGATTGCTCAAGTTGCTAACGAACAATGAATTGTGACGACCTTTAGATGCTGATGCAGTCAACAACCTCGTTGAGGGATTGATTGTTCGGGATCACGGCCAGTAGACTTCAGTTCCCACCTCTCAGAATAGACATTGCACACAGGAGTTAAACTTGGTGTTATCTTTTCAAGTTAACTCACTATCTCATCTCATGCATATCTATTCTGAGATTAGCTTTATTCACTTGGAGTTGTATTTAGGGTTTACGTTAACTAATGGTAGTGTTCTAGTTAACTTGCTTTCAATAAGGACGTGCATGCTTGCACATTGTCCATTTTTAGATTAGATGTTTCGATTAACTGATGGTAGCTTTCCAGTTAACTGTATAGTTTGCTTTATTAGGGTTTAGCAATAATCTTGCATGCATTGCAAGACTATAGTTGACTCAAGGTGATTTTAGGGTTCTCTACACCTTTCGATGTCTATAAATAAGAGCTTTTGCTCATTTGTACATAACTTTGCACGAGAGAGAAATATATGCTGTGCCTACCTTGCCTGTAATATTGCTCGTTTTGTATCTGTTCATGAGTATTTATTATGATAATGAATTGTTATGCCACTTGGGTTCCATGCAATTATTATGGCGAATGCTTGCCTTAGTTAGATATAGTGGCTAGTTGATCGTAGATTGTATGCGTGTCTCGCCTATGCAATTTATTATCCTAGTTGGCTATCCTTCATGTTTTGTGTTCAATAAACTCGTTCAAATTGAGCTGATAGATGTGCCACCTTGCCTTCAAGTTGAGAATATGTTCTTAGTTATCGTATGATGTGTGTGAATAATAAACTTATTTAGATTGAACCGATAGTTGTGCCACCTTGCCTTCAAGCTGAGAATCTGTACTTAGTTTATCGTGTATTGTTGTTTCCAATAAGCCTATTCAGACAAGCAGATAGTTGTGCCACCTTGCCTTCACGTTGTGAGTCCGTACCCGGCTTATCGTTAGATAATCATCTCTGCTCCATTTCCTCATGCTCTGTTTTCCTAAGGAAACTTGATAGATTTAAAGTAGATAGTTTAGTTGTAGTTAATGATCTGCGAAACCAGAAAATCCTTAGCTGCAACGTTCTTGGTTTTCTTAACCTTGTGCCTCTTCCAGCTAAGAACAAAAAGATAGGACTTAAATTACTTTTCTTTTCCACACATTCCAGCACTACGAGGGAGCTTCCCCTCCTAATTTGAAGAGCACTCATTACGCAGTGTGCATAGCTGTCCGTACAAACCTGCACTCCAGAGGTGTTAGTTTTTACGCCAACACCCCTTAGCTTCTAGGTACATATAGAGGGTCATACTTTCATTTTATATGTCTCAGATAATTTTCTAACTTTGATAATACCCTCTTCGAGCTAGGCGTATTCAACATGGTAGACTTCAATTTTCACTCCCCTAGGAAATTTCACCTCCACCTCCTTGACTTAGGTGCACTTAGCCCCTTGTACTCCCATTTTGTCAAACTTAGAAAATTCTCCACTCAACTCCTCAGGATGGGCGCATTTAACACCTTGAGGTCTCATTTTCCATCACTTGATCAAATTCACCAACTTGTTCTTCATCCTTTCTCAAGGGCGCATTTGGACCCCTCAACTTTCATTTCTAACACTTAGAAATCTCCCAACCTCCTTCTCTTAGTTAAGGCGCATTTAGCATAGTGAGCTTTCAATTTGCACGCCTTAGAAAATTTTCCATGCTTTCAAGCTTATTAAGGCGCATTTAGGAGGTGATACTTCAAATTTCAAGTATTTAGCAAAATTTCCAAGCCATCTCCATGTTAAGGCGCATTTCAAGGTGTATACTTTGAGTTTCAATGCCTTAATAAAAATTTCCTCGTTCAAAATCCTCTTGGGCACACATAGGGGTCTCTACTTTCAATTTTCAATACTTAGAATATTTCCTCATCTTCCCCTTTAGCTAAGGCGCATATGATGGGTCTTACTCCCAATTTTGTTACATAGGAAATTCTTCAAGCTTCTCCCTTTAAGGTAAGGCACATATCCACCCTTGAGCCTTCAATTCCAACGCCTTAGAAAGTTTTTCTAACTTTCTCATCCAAGTGGAGCGCATTTTGCCCTTTGAGCTTCTAATTTTTCATACTTAGGAGATTTCTCATGCTTTCTTCCCTCAAGGGCGCATTTGGGGGTAGACACTTCCAATTTACAACACTTCACCAAATTTTCACTCCCTTCAGTACTCTTAGGCGCATATAGGGGTGCTTCCTTCAACTTTCCATGCCTTAGAGAATTTTCTTGCCTCCTCAACTTCTTGGGCGCATATGACCCTTCAAGCTTTGAGTTTATTTGCCTTAAAAAATTTCAACATTCTTCTCCTCAAGGTTGGGCGCATTTGGGACCTTGAGCTTCCAATTTTCATAACTTAGAAAAATTTTGGAGCTTCTCTTCTAGCTAGGCACATATGGACGTGGCTACTTCAAATTTCAAGCCTTAGAAACTTTTCTTACTTCCTTCCTTGCTTGGGCGCATATGACCCCCTCTACTTTCAATTTTCAATACTTAGAATAATTTTCAATCAGCTCCTTAAGGTGGGCGCATTTCAGGGGGTGCACTTCCAATTTCCAATACTTAGAAATCTTCAAGCCTCTTCCTCTCAAGCTAAGGCACATTTCTACCCTTGAGGTTTCAATTTGTGACACTTAGAAATTTTTAAGCCTCCTCTTCTTCTCAAGGCGCATTTGACATGTGTTACTTCCAATTTATTGCCTTAGTCAAATTTCAATCACCCTCTCTTCTCCTTGGGCGCATTTGGGAGGCTGAGCTTTCAATTTCAAGGACTTAGACAAATTTCAAGTTAGCTCCAAGCTTAGGCGCATTTCCATAGGTGAAATTTCAATTTGTTTGCCTTAGCTAGTTTTTATCCAACTTCAGCTTCTCAAGGTGCATTTGGCAGGTCAAGCTTCCATTTTGCCAGACTTAGATGGACTTTCAACTCATTTCAGCTTGTTAAGGCGGATTTAGGGAGGTGTTCCTCTGACTGCTCATGGTGTCTTCAACTTGCCCTAGTTTTCTATTTTTAGAAAGTTTCGCATTCTTCATGTTTTAAGCTGATTTCTAGCTCCGGAAGGCTTGATTTTTGCTTTGCCTCGATCCTCGTGACGTGATTGAGCTGCTGGCACCTAATGCTTGCATTCACCTGCTATTTTTAGCAACTTACTAAAAATAGTAACTATTCAGAATGAGCTCGAACTTTGCGTGCAAATTGCCTGAAGGATGTTGATTGTGACTAGATGTTGCTTCTGTGTGGCCCTCGCATCTCGCCCTACTTTTTAGGAAACCCTAATTCTTCTACATGGATCTGCTAAAAATAGTAAGTGCTTCATTTTCGAACCTCTGCAACTCCGTTTGATCTGAAATTCGCTCCATGGGGTCCTCGTCACTTGCTTGACTTGCTCACACTGGTGCCTCATGCTAACCTGCTATTTATAGCCCTATTTTAGAAGTGACTTGCTATAAATAGTAAGTGCTCAGATCGCCTTCAAATTTTACCAGTGGACTCCTTGGAAGATACTGATCGCGATGGGATACCTTGGTTTTTGGAGATTTTGGCATTTGATCCCTCATTTTTGGGTCTCGAAGCTGGAAACCCTAACCTGACTTGCATGTTGCTCAAAAGATCTCTGTTTGACCCTATTTTTGTTGCATGTTGTTGTGTTCGTGACATCGAAGTGCTGGGCAGCTGCCGGAGTGATCCTGCTAAAAATAGTAGGTGTCTGAAAAAATGATCAACAACTTTCCAAGTGAGTTTGCATGTCACATAGCCCAAGAGATCTCAAAAAACCTAGAAAAATGATCAACATGCAAGCACTGGCTAAAAATAGCAAGTCCCGGAAAAGTGATCAACTTTGCTTGCATGTTACCTTGTTGCGAAGCTCTTGGAAAACCCACAAACAAAATGCTGACATGCGCGGAAAAATGCTGACATGCAAACCCTAAAATATAGCCTCTGAAGCGCGAATCATTGAAAGTCATCTCATTTTGCATGTTATATCATTGCGAAGGTCTCAAAAAACCCAGAAAGATTATGCTGACATGCATTGAAAATTCCAACATGCAAACCCTAAAAGTGGCCCTCAAAGGCAAAACTGCTAAAAATAGTAAGTTGTCTATTTGTGCTTAGAATTTGCAAGTGAGCAGTTTGAAGTGTTCTAGTCATGATGTAGTCGCCAGAATTTGAAAATCCCAAGAAAATAGGCCCCAAATTAGCACTTACTAAAAATAGCAAGTTGTTGGAATTCAGTGAAAATTTAGTGGGAGCCTGCTTGAAGCATCCTAACAGCAATGCTAAGCTCAAAATTTGATTAGCCAACTTAATTTGACCTCAAAGTAGCCTGAAGATTGTAAACCCTAATTCATCAGAAAGCCCTCCAGACTTGGCCAAAATTCAAATTTAGGTCAAATGGCAAGTACATCACTAGATAGAAAGAATCGACAGAGAGATATACAGACCCAAAACCAAAGCCAAAAGACCTGAACGGAGCAAAAATTAGGGGGTACCCATTTTGAATGGGGTGATGTGTGAAAAGGTCACAACAGGAGGCATAAGGGAAAAATTAAAATAAATTAAAAGGCCTCATGAGGAGGATGTAGCATCTTGGAGGAAGAAGTTGGAATTTGAAATGTGTTGCCCTAATTCCTCCTCATCTTCTATATATTTGCACTTTGAGCCTTCGTTTGGTTATCTTGATTTGACAACATAACGTGATGCTATTGGATTGTCTCTAGGTTTCCTTTTTCTGCTGGTTGAGGAGGAAAACCCTCAAATCTAGTTGCTGGTTTCGGTGGTGAGAGATCCGCCATAACTGGTTGGAGTGATTCTACCTCAGGGATCACCTTTGCTTTCATAGATTTTTGGTTGTTCGTCATTTTGGTGGAGTTAGAATGAAGATATTTTCAGTATTTTGATATGGGATTGAAGGTTTTGGTTCAGTAAATGATTTGCATCTTTTTGGAGTGTGTTTGGAGCTGTTTTTATTCACTTTCAGAGGTCTGATATACTTTTTCTGAGTTCTGGAAATGCACCTTTTCTGAGCAACCAGAAGTACAAAATTGCTCATAACTCCGTGTGTGGAAAGTGCATCATTCTGGGTGTTGATCATATGAATTCCTCCCAGCTGGGAGCCACATTTTAAGTGGTCATTTGCAGTGTTTGATGAAGTTCTGATTTTTAAAGTCAAGTCACCCCTTCTAGGGAGCCATGCCATTTCTTGGAGCTTGCTGTTCAGGATAAGTCTGATCTGCTGTTGCAAGAGTCTGAAATCTGCTTGTAATCAGGTCTGAAATAATATATTATGCTCTGTGTTTCAGTTGGAATCATATCTCTTGATTGTAACATTTCATGCTCATGTGTTAAGCAAAGTTTTCATACATAATTCCATGATGTTATCTATGTTTGTACTCTTGACATTGCATGTGTTATGAAAACAAACACTTCTTCTTTCCTTTCATATTCTATCAAGCAAAACAAAAAAAACAGGGGTAGTTATTACACACAGCCTAAATATTCATGCATATTGCTGATTTGTTCCATTCCTACCACCTCTAATGTCAGTCATTCTATTTTGTGAAGGAGTTGCAGCTGTGTGTAGGAGTTTGGAGGTTTCCAACTCTTGACATTGCATGTGTTATGAAAACAAACACTTCTTCTTTCCTTTCATATTCTATCAAGCAAAACAAAAAAACAGGGGTAGTTATTACACAGCCTAAATATTCATGCATATTGCTGATTTGTTCCATTCCTACCACCTCTAATGTCAGTCATTCTATTTTGTGAAGGAGTTGCAGCTGTGTGGAGGAGTTTGGAGGTGATTGATGAGCCATGCAATTCTAGGAAAAGGGATTGTTTCAATTCCTAACTTGATTGCATAGTTGGAGAAGGCTGTACTATTTCAAGTTGCAATCTGCCATACCATTTGTTGCATTGATCGAGGTTTCAAATCAATTTCAGACCTCATAGTGGGTAATACCAACAAAGAGGTTTAGTATTTGTTTCTTCATATTTCTAGCTTCACTGAAATATTTGTTGATGCAAATAATTTGAGAAAGATTTCAGCAGTTCTTAATTAGTGATATTTGGCAAAAACTCAATTTACATGCTTAGATGTTTATTTGTATAAAACTAGAATGTGTACCTCCATTTTAGATTTGATTTGTCTAAGTCTAGATGGCTATCCCACCAAGACATCAATAAATTAATTTCATTCCAATATTCTAATATTAATCTATCCAGACTACCCCAAATTTACTAATAAGTTTGTAATATGTTTTGGAAGGCCTGCTGCCAAGACTGATTTCAGTTATTTCACCTTTCAATTTGTAATATAGAAGGCTTGCTTCCAAAATAAGTATTTTATTACTTTCAGATTTTGTAATAGTTCTAATATTGAATTGTGTGGCTTGCTGCCAATAAGCATTTATTTATAATATCATTCTAACCCTTTTACCATATGCTTTCACCTTGTCCATATCAGAATCTTGGTGATCAAAAGGTGTTAAAGTTACTTACATTGTTCATTGTTTGAGTACAAAATCAAAAATAAAATAAAATTAGGAACATCACATCCTAGATATCTAAACTAACCATATCCAAAGTTCAAACTAAACTAAACCTAAGGTAAACTATGTCATGTCCCCATTTTAGAAACTAAAAGAATAATTGAGGACCCATAGCCTACTTTTATTTCTTGTAGGCTAGAAGATAAAATAAGAGAAATAATGATAATATTTTAAGTTAGACCCAATCATTTTATTTTCAAAAGAGCAACTTAAATATTATATTTTAAAATGTTTATAAACACGATATAATATTTTATTTAAAAAGTGTTTTTAAACACTTGGAGGGAAATGCAAATTCAAATGGAAGGCCCAAAAGACAACTATTAAAAATAAAAAAAACCATTTGCTTAAAACAAATGATCTACATTTTCTCATTTTGTTATTCCTTGCAATTTGGAGTTGAAGCATTCAAGGACGAAAAACCTTTGTGTTGAAGATCTGGAGGACAAAAATTCTCTCGGTTTCAGTTATTGGATTTGAAGATGAAAACCCTTTTGTTGATAAGAGGTGATTCCATCCGGGAATCATAATTGCGCTGATTTGTTGAAGATTGTTTGAAGATTTGGTTGTCAAAGCTTGGATCGATAAGGGTATTTGCAAGAAATTATATTGATATTCATGTTTGGGTCATTGATTTCACATCATTATTGATGTTGCACATCATTTCATAGGTGTGCCCCAATTGGAACTGCTGTAATTAATATTTCCACCTATCATTTCACTCCTAGCACCACCATATAACCTTAATGGTGCTAATTTTGAAGAGGTTTATAGCACTACTACTGTTCATGAGGATTTTCAACCATTGGATCTACCAAATTAAATATTTCTAGCTGTCGTACTAACTTGGCCTACTTTGCTGCTACTTTTTGGAGAGCCTTTAGACATATTTGAAGGGTTTGTAGTGCTGTGCTAGTCATCAGCCATATACAAATAGGAGTTCTAGACATTACACCCTCATTCTAGCCACCACCACACCAGAGAAGGGTGTCGTACAGCCTGTTTTCCAAGCTGCCATCAATATGAGTTAGTTGTCATACCATCTTAAAGGGTTTATGCTTCTTGAAACATCATTTCTAGCCTATATATGATCTAATCCATCCATGTGTTTAATTTCATATCAGCCTTTTCCGTATGGATTTGTGAGTGTATTTTGCATGGAACAAACTGATATTTTGGCATCCAGTTTCAGATCTAATTATCACTATCATAAATGTTCCACTTGCTGATTATTTATTGTCATCCTCATTAGTTATTGTCATAAGATCAGATCTTCCCTCGCAAATAATATATTATTTATGATGAATTGTATTTAAGGGATTCACATATTTTTACCAGCTGTTACAAAACAGATCTCCTAGTATATTTATCATTTTTTCATCATTTGAGGATTCCAAAAATCATATCGGCTTGTGGTATGTTATATCCATTGTTCATAGCTGAATATTTTGAGCGAACAAGGTTTTGCAAGTTTGTTGCTGCTAATTGCATTGCTGATCAGTTTAGTAGGGTTTGGCTTCTACATTTTGCATTTTACATTTATTTCAGCATGCACACATTAGGAAAATTGTTTGTTTCCTAAGGTTGCCTAATTGGGGGACATTACAAACTGGCCTAAAAAACTATAGACAAGATATACAAAGATGTATGCTATAAAAAATTCTTTCAGTAGAATTTTGTGTAAATGGAAATAACTATCGATGTTTTTGGCTTTTAACACAAGTACCGTATCATTAACAGCCATGCCTTACAAATGCTGTTTTTAGATATTGAAAGAAAGAAACTACTAATCTAACCACACAAATGACACCTTCAAGCTGGCTAAAACAAAGATCAGTTATTCAAAGCATACAAGGATTGAAAGAATAGCACATAGGTAACACATGATTCCATGAATTAAATAGTTAGGTCATATACAAAGCCACAATCTAAGTAGACAAATAAGCTCAAGACAAGTTTGATGGTAAATCCACTTTCAATTTAATTAACAAAATTACACATGTTCAACAATAACTTCAGCTTTGGGGTTTGTATTCCTCTGGGCTAACTTGTCTATGGCCTTGCTCGGTTTACCTATGTTCCTCAAGGGTGCTGTAAATTTTCAGTTTTCGGGCACTTTGTTCTCAGCTGGGCTGCATTCGTTGCTCATTTTGGTGGACCCGGTGCTTTTGTTGCTAATGGCTATTAAGAATACTCTCTCTGTTGGAGTGTTTGCTTTCTCATTGTCTTTGCAGACTATATCTCCTTTTGAGGTGGAGACCCCTCCTATTGAGGTGGAGTCAGGTTTTGTGAGTACAGTGGGTTGCATATGCTTCGTTTGCAAGTTTTCTCCCTTGCAGCTCCTATTGAGATGGAGGCCATTCCTATGGAGGTGAACTTTGGGTTTGTTGGAGATTCTTGCTATTCTTGACAAGGTATTCTTGATGGCTTCTCCTTTAGAGGTGAAGTGGCATGTTGGATGTTGGGGATCCTCTGTTTCACACACATCATTGATGTTTTTGGCTCAGATTTTGGTTCTTAGATAAACTAGTTTACTGCGGATTGGTTGTCCCAAGGAGTGCTGCCAGGCTCTGCTTTTCTGTCCATGTTTTATGTTCTGACAGTTTGGGTTACAGGTCCCATTAAAATTTGTGTGTACTGGTCTGATGTTCAGATTGCCTTGCCCACCCTTGGGGTGGTTGATGTTAAAGATTTTTGTGTTTACAGTTCGATGGGTGGCATGCTGGCCTGTATTGCAGGCCGTGAGGCTTGTTTTGAAGGTTGATTTGGTCTCTAGACCCTTTAAACCAGCTTGCATTGGTTTGATGTTTGTTTAGTTTTTCCACCCTTGGGGTGGTTGCTGTTGTTGGCTGCTGTTTTGCAGCCTTGTGAGCGGCCTGTTCTGCTAGCGATGTTGCCTGTTCTACTTTTGTTGTTCTGTTTGGCTTAATTCTACTGGTAACAAGGGCTTTTTTTTGTTGTCCTGTCTTCTTGTTGTTCCTTGTTTAGCTGTTCTTACTGTTGAATCTTTCTCGTTGTAAAAGGGATCAGGGCCCTTTCAAAATCCCTGCTTAATCAAAAACGATAACTTCAGCTTGAACAACAATTTCTATAGCATACACATAACATCAACTTCCTCTCTTGAGACTTTGTGCCCAAAGCACTTATTTGTAGGTTACAAAAGCCCAATCTTTGGGACTTCAGAATAATCTTATTTTATCTGAAAAGACAAAGTTTAAAGTGAAACACTTAAAGGTTGTTGAAATGTTGGGAAAAAGGAAACTTTAAAAGCAATATAATCTAAACAACTAGTGGAAATAAAAATCCCTAAAATAAGCTCTCCTTCACCCAAAAATAAAACAAGACCAGAAAAGACTTTGAAAAGATGTTGAATCTTAACTTGCATAAATAGGCAATAGCTTGAGCTCTTCTTGCTTTAAATCCTTTCTTTTTTATTTTAGGCTGACTAATCCAATACTGGCATGACCTTTTCAACTTTGGCAGAGATCTTCCCACCCAAACCAACTTCTATAAGCTTGGTAGAATTTGTCTTCACTCACCGCCACTCTTATAATCCCAAGTGAAACTTTTTGGCGTCTTTACCATGCTTATAAACTTGGGTAGAATTTTTCAGTGCCTTTGCCACCCCATTTAAGTGTCAACAGAAACGTTTAATGGCCTAGCCACTTTAGGGGCACACCTCTCCCACCTTAGCATCTTTTTATAATTGTGGGCAGAATTTATAATGATAAACCGTCTTTTGAAAGCAAGTGGAAGAGTTTGATGGCCTAGCCACTTCAAAATCACACTTGTTTAGTGATTTATAGTGGAACTTTGGCTTTCATTGCCATTGTGCCAAATTCGGTAGGTTTCTACTTGGTTGAACCACTATTAAAGTGTGCCAAGGAGGAGACTGCATCACGTATTGTCATACATTATAAGCTAGGCAGAATGCCACTCACTTGAACCAAGTTTAACCCCTTAGGTTGAAAAACCATGTGGCAAAGTCACTTCAAATGCATGCCTTCCATGCTTCAGTCATTTTTATTCTTCTCCTTCTTCATCAATGCCATCAACAACCTTTGAACTTTGTCATTATTTCATATCAAACAGCTGCAAGCTCCATCAACTTGCAAAAAAAATATTGGTCAAAAAACAAGACTGACTCAACAACCTTGCAAATTGATGGGGAAGACCAAACATTGAACTGACTTAACACCCAATGATAATCGATCAAGATGGAAAAAATGAAAATGGCGAGTGCAATCATTGAGTTTCATAGGGATGCAACAACATTGTTAAGAATCCATTGTCAATTTCTTAGAGTCCATGTTCTATATTGTGCAGATGCACATGCTCAGTAACTTAACTGTACGTTGTCTTCAATCCTCACAAACCAGTTATACTTATTCTCAATCTTCCTACTCTCTAAAACTATTTTTGTTTATTAGTCTAACCCATGGTATATTTTAGTTCCCCTAACACTTATAAGGATGATTTCCTCAAAAAACTGCCAGTAGCTAATCTCATACATAACAAAAAAAATCTCATACATCAAACTAAAAAAATCAACTGAAAGTAATCAGATAATACAATTACCTATTTCCAAAAAGGCATAGTGTACCATTAAGTGCTCAGTAGTAGTATGTCTACTGAATAGTGCATTATACTGTACCTTCATCAAAATTATATAGCATTAAGTGTCCAGCAGTAGTATGCCTACTGAAAAATGCACCATGCCATACCTTTTTCATCAAAATTATACTTTCCGGGTCCCTTGGAGGCCAAAAACTCTCTTCATCTTCATTGGTTATAGGTTTTAGAATTGCCTTCAAAACATCAGTCGCTGACTCTATTTTCTCCTGAAAAAATATACCACTTAGAAACTTTAAGAAATCAACTTCTTAAATGCTTGTACATCATATATAGTATTTTGTCTAGTTTGCACAAAGCTTCATATATTCACACAACTAACTCATTGTCTCAATCTTTAACCAAGTTATCTTCAATTTATAGGTGAAACCACAGGCATACTATCATCCCATTTTCAATCATATGGAAGTTAGCCTGCCGAGCTATATGTAGAACATGACTGCACTAAACAGCTGCACTTTGCCGCAATTCTAGAGAAAAAAAATTTGAGAAAAATTATTCTGAATGCATAAGCAAATCAAATCAAATGTTTTCCTTTGAAAAATAATGATATAATACCACATAAAGAAAGAAAGTGCATGTTTGGTATATCCTCCTAATCTAAAGGTTATGCCAACAAGAATGTTTTCTGCAATGAAATAGGCTATTTGAATGGATTCAAACAAGGAAAAAGTTACAAGTTACAACCTACAATGCAAATGTTAATAAATAATAAATAAATGAAATTTCATACAAGTAATTAAAATTGTTATAAGAAGCTCTGAAACAGTCATTAATAGCATTCTTACTGAAGTGTATGTCCATAGTGTTTCTAAAAGGTTTACTCTTTCCTCCTATCCTTCCCTAAATCCCTAAATACATACATGATTGTGCATTGACCCACTTATCATTAGAAACTACATTAGGCTTAATATTACCCAATTTCATTCATTGGCTGAGAGGTATCATATTTTGTATCCCATTAGTGCTTGAAAATTAACATGTCAGTTGATTTTTCAGTTTGGCCTCAATTGCTTGGTATTCCAAAAGATGATATGGATGGTCATTGTTGCTTTGAATTTGAATGGACTTCTAGTTCATATTTGTAATAGCGATGGTATAAGCTTGTCAAGGACAATTCTAATTAAATATTGTTGTATTTTCCAAAAGGATATTTTTTTCCATTTTATGGAACTAAGTTGTGTTGTACCCAAAATAAATTTTTGGCATTCTGTATAAATTGAGCTAAATCATGTGAAAATGTTGTCAAAAGTCTGTTTTAGGTCAAACCAAACATAAGAGCTTTGTGGGTTTCTATCAAGGAACACGTGCAAAATTCTAAAAAATCAAAAATTAGGGTTTTACGCCCCTATTTTCAGGGAAACCCCTAAAAATAGGACCTTCCCAGAAATGATTGAAAATGATTTTGATAAGATTAAATGACTTCACGATCACATTGGTCAAGTCGGAATCATCAAAAGACACGTTTTACTCTGGTAGGTCTATTTCTATTTTTGAGGAACAAAGTTAGGAGCTTTGCAGCCATTAATGGCAAATTGGCCAGTACCAGGTGCTGAAAGCTAAGCTTCAAAAGCTTCAACAAAGAAACCATGGCGAAAATGCTTGAAAAGATGCTCTGCGATGGAGGGGATTTTCAAAAATGAAAAATGCTGAAAATTGACTAAGTCTGGAGAATGCACGCCTTCCTACCAAGAGGAGGCTATGCAATCAAATGCCTTAGTCATTTTTCCAAACACCCATACACGATGAATGTGAGACATGAAGAAATGGTGATCTTTGACAGAGGAGATTTCTGAAACTGAAAAAGGTCGAAATTTGACTAACTCTGGAAATGCTACGAAGGAGAAATCAGTTCACGAGGCAAAAAGAGCCCTTTCATTGAGGGGCACCCTTGATTCTCAAGGGTCAGATGCAGCCTGATGAATCATCCAAGGCAGTCATCCTCGGCGTTCACTTGCTGGCTCGACAACGAAACAATCAGTAAGATCATTTGACAAAGTGATCACCAATGACCGTCAGCAGAGTAAAAAGAGGCAGTTGACGAAGACATCAAAAATGGTTGTCGAAATGATGACCAAGGTGGAAAAGGCGCCCTTTCCAAGGAAAGGCGCCCTTCTTTTTGAGCCTTTAGATGCTGTCAGATGTCAGAAGGCCTCCCAAGACAGTTTTCTCAGTCTAGGTCAATCACGACAACGTAGCTGCAAGCACAAGCATTTGACAAGTCAGTCACCAGATAATCAAGATCAAACTGGAGCATCTTTCGGGATGAAGATCACTGTGCAAAAAGGAAAAAGCACCCTTTTCACTGAGGGGCGCCCTTGAATAAAGGGATCTTTAACTGACTTCTGGGAATTCAAACTCCAGTCATCTTTTGTGAAACGGAGCTGGTTACCTGATGAGATATCAAACAAGACCATCCAATTCTCCGATCAACGGGAATTCTGGATCAAAGCACGAGAGGTCAAGAATAAAAAGCTGAAGAACAGACACGAAAAATGACTAAAGCAAGGAGAAAAGCGCCCTTTCTTGAGAAAGGCATCCTTTTCAGGGCCACAAACTCAACTTTATGACATAGTGCCTCCCAGGCACTTCTCTTCAGCACAAACCCAACTCGACAGTGAGTGTACCAGCAACTGCTCAGGACCGACAAATCAATCTGGAGCAGCGATCAAATAGAGGTCATCCAACATGAAAAATGATGTAAAAAGGACTCAACCTCAAAAGGGATGCCCAAAAAGGTCAAAGGCAAGCTTGTTGACTAAAGTTAAGATATTTTGAGACAAACTTGGCCAACTCACTCCACGATCAGTGGAAATCACCTTTTTGAACTTCAGATCAAGCCAAATCAGCTTTAGATCATGAGTTAGGCTCCCAAACTTCATGGATTCAAGCACAAATCTCTATACGATCAAGCCTAGGCGTCCATTATGCTCATTTCTTTGTAGGTTGAGGGTTTGAGCAGCAATAAGCTCTCCAAGGACAAATTTCTCAGATCTGAAGGAGGTTTTGATCGTTCTTCGTGATTTTTTGAAGATCAGTGACAGCGAAAGTTTGTCTTCTCAAAGGTTGCATCCATCAGAATATTTTTCCAAGAAGGCAGCAATAACTTCCAATCTTCCTCTTGTCTACTTCAGTCTTAAATTTCGTGCAAGTCACAGAAAACAGCAGGCTATCACAGATCTAGCCAATTGGGTATGATCAGCGTAATTTTCCAATGAAACCCATCTCTTCAAATTTTCCAGAATCAACAAAATTGCCGCCCCTATTTTTAGGGATTTTCCGGAAAAGTCTCAGAATCAAAAATCTAAGGAACTGGTTTGTTCAGCATTAGGCACGAACAAAACCCATGTGCTAGATTTTTTCCAAAAAAATACTTCTCAGCGGGTGGCTATTTTTAGGGGTCTTCAGCAATTGTCTGAACATATCCGTGTTTACAGTCAATGATCGAGTTTTTCAAAATATAGTGCTCTCAGGTTGAAATCAAGACCAAAATGGTCCTACTTCACGAATTTCTAAAAACACTCAACACAGACATGCATCAAGTGAAGCTCGTAGTCAAGATGGACGCCTTGGAAGGCGTAAATGACATCACCTTTCAAATGGATAGCCAAATACAGAAGGTAATCATTCCAAACAAAAATCCGCCACCGGTTACTACCACATTACCTTCCACATTCCATGTCACCAAGCTAGAAGACATAACTGCAAAGAAGATCAAATATCAAAAGCAGTTTGCAAGAGGTAAAAAAAGTCAACGACCAGTCAAACGAGTTGTTGACTCAAGATGATGAGGTGTCAAACACCTAAGAAGGACGTCCTACCCTCCAAATGGCATTTATGATACTTGAAGTTGACTTGATGCCTCTTTCTAAGTCAACTCAAGAAGGCATTAAATATAGTTGGAGTTAACTTGATGCCCCTTTCCAAGTTAACTCCACATCCCACAAATAATGAGATGTCAGATCCCACTGATTTTGATTTTGATATTCTTATTATCGAAAGATCTATGTTTCCTTTGTTAAATTTAGTGATCAGATAAGTGCACAGAAAATTATTTCAAAAATCAGACACAGTACACAGCAAATACCCTGGGAAAACCCTCCTCTTGAGGGAGAAAAACCCAGCCACAATATAATACTTATATATTGAATCTCAATAAGGAAAGTCTCCTTTTACAATAGGCCAATCTGAAGGCCGAATATGAGCACCAACTACGAATGCAACACAGCCAACACAGAACAATATTTCGCTGATACAAGATACAGCCTCAAGAGATATCTCACCACCTTGAAGAACACGCACTTGACAATAATCAATCTAAATCAATAACTTTGCCTTCTACACTTGGACTAAACTTGCATGTATGTAATATGAACTGAATGAATGAATGATGAGAGGACGAACCAAATAAGTATATATACAACTGATTTGAAGAGACGCACCTCTTAAAATTATCATGTCAGCCTCTAACAAAATTCGCCACAATTAAATGCAAGAAGTCAGCATTGTCTCTTCAAGGAAGTCAACCATACTAAACAAATCATAATCTTAACAAATGAAGTCGACCACAAGTGAATTGCATCTCCTTAGGAATACGTGCCTCTTCATTAAATCGCTCCATTAACTAAATGCATATTAATCAAAAGACGTGTCTCTATATTGCTTCAAGTCGGCCCATAAGAGAGAGTGTATATAATTCAAATAGTCGTTGAGGCTCCATTTGAATTATCTCATACGTGGGTCTGGAAGATACAACCTAACGCTGTGTTGTGACCTTTTTCACACATCACCCCATTCAGATGGGGACCCCCTAATTTTTGCTCCGTTCCGGTCTTTTGGCTTGGGTTTTCTCTCTCTCTCGCTCTGTCTCTTTTCTGGTGTCCGTCTTTCGGGGGGGTTGTGTCCGTCATTGAGCTTAAACGCGAAATATTGGCCAAGTCTAAAATTAGGGTTTCATCGTTTCTGGCCAGTTCAAGGTCAAGTAAAGTGAGAAAATTGAAAATTGAACTTAACAATGTTGTCAACAGACATCCAGCAGGCTTCCAGCCAAGTTTCATCACACTGCATTCAGAGTATATCAGACTGCTTGCATGCCAAATTTGAGCAAAAACGGATAACTTACTATTTTTAGCAGTCTGCCTTCCGGCACGAATTTCAGGGTCCAGATGCAGAGATTTTCTTTGCATGTCTGGATATTCCTTCTGCGTTTTTCAAGACCTTCGCGATGATGTAACATGCAAGTCGACACGACTACTTTCAGAATTCAGCCTTCCGAGGCTATTTTTAGGGTTTGCACCGCCGAGGTTTCTTTTGTATGTCGGGTGATTCCTCGATGGTTTTTCGAGAGCCACATGGTATGACATGCAAACGGAAATACCCCACCTCGCGAAGCGGAACTTACATTTTAGCAAAGGTCTCCCCGGCAAACGCCACCCAACAAAGGCCTCGACTAATGAGCCAATCAAGTAGCGGTCTAAACTAAGGCAAAACGATATCATTTGATAATGCGCATGAGCTAATTAGGGTTTCCAACTTCTGAGCCTAAAATAGGTGTAAAATAAATTAAACCGGGGAACTGATCACACGGGCCCTCAAAGGTCAATGGTAAAATTTCGTTAAGTCCGAACACTTACTATTTATAGTAAGTCAATTTGGAACCGGCTAAAATAGTAAATCAATTGTGGCCGCAAGGCCAATGTCGAAGCCAACAAAATACGTGGTGAGGGTCGCCTCATTCAAATTTCAACTCGATCGGAGCATCGGAGCTATCAGAAACATGAGGTTACTATTTATAGTAAACCACCTTCAAAAACAGGCTAAAAATAGCAGGTCAGCTAAAAATGGCAGAGTCGACAGGACAATAGAGCTATGAGGATGCTACGTTCAAAATTTCAAGTTGATCCAATCTTCAGAAGTGCAAAAATGAGAAGGTTTACTATAAATAGCAAGGTATGAGAAGCTGGCAAGGACGAGAAAAGTGGCTAAGTCTGGAGTTCATCCTTCACCCTTGCCCAAATGCGCCCATACTTCAAATTCCATCCTCCTCAAGGCAAGAAATGCGCCCAAATTGCAATAGGTCAAAGCAGTCAAACAAACTCGTCCTCCACCCTAGGCTAAATGCGCCCAAATCAGGGCATGTAAGGACAAAAGCTAATGCGTTGGAGAAGATTCCATCTTCCAGCAAGCTGAAACGCGCCTAAAAGGAATAAGTCAAAGTGGTCAATAAGTTACATCCACCAGCAAGGCCAAAATGCGCCCAAGGGAGAAGTGGGTCAACAAGTCAACAATTTTTATCCCTCACCTAGGTGGAAATGCGCCCAAATGAGTCAAGTGAAGACAAAACAATGGAATATGAAGAGTCATCCTCCTTGCATGTCAAAATGCGCCAAGTTTAGATGGTAGAGGTAAATGCAAAGTGGTAAGTGGAGTAAAAGGTAAGTGAAAGACACTTCATGGCGTGGTAAATACAAGGTAAATGCTAGGCGTCATCCCTCTTCAAGTGCTAAATGCGCTCAAGGTGGTGGATGTTGGAAATTTTTTTCTAAGACGTGTGAAGTATGAAGATAATTTCCTAAGGCGTGTGGGGTGAAAACAAAGTACTAGGCGTGATTTCAAGTTCTCTTCAAGTGTGCTATGCACCAAGTAAAGAATAAGTGTGGTGGTGAGCCTTAGAGAATTTCTGCTAAGCGTGTGTGTTGGTGAAGATGAGTATTGGGCGTGGTGATATTTTTCTCCAAGTACTATGCGCCTAAGATGTTAAGTGGAGAAAAAGAAAATATTGCTAAGGCGTTTGAGCTTCATAAATATTTTTCCAAATGTGAAGTAAAATGCAAGGTGGTGTTAGAGAATAAAATGTGCTAGGCGCCTTCAAAAAAAAAAAAATTTCTAAGTGAAGTTGATATTTTCACAGGCAAAATTGATCGAGTTGGATATAAAATTTTCTAAGGCAAAATTTTCGAAGTGATTCAAAAAATTTCTAAGGCACAAAATATTTTCTCCCTTAGAAAAATGCTTAAGTCTAGAGAGGTGAT
>VDFB02143160.1:0-22680 GCA_007258455.2 Sequoia sempervirens | reverse complement strand
GAGCAACCTATGCATTTTAATCTTCCAGGTATGGTAGTTATGGGGGTGTTAAAATTTCAACCGAATCAAGAGTATCCATGACAACAATTTGCACCAAAAGCAAGAAAAATACACCAAACTGATACAACTGAAACCTCCAAAAAAATCAACCAATGTAGCCTCTCGAGATTTATTTTTCCAACATCCAAAAGATATCACTCAAGAATTAAAATAAATAAATATGTACTTGAATATGTATGTGTAAGATAGCCTCGTCATCACCCATGAGACTTTCTCACACCAACCAAAGAGGGTGCAAATCTATTTGAATAGCAAAAAAATACCCCATGTTGCCAATGTGGGGGGTGATCCCACAATAGCGGTTTACACTTTCTAGGAGATCCTATTTTTTGTTGAAATCACATACTTTTAGAAAATATAATGATTTAAGCCTTGAAAAGTTCCATTTAAAGGAATCTAATTGAAGAGAGTTTGATCAAACCACCTTATATCAAATCCTCTTGGATAAAACCTTGCTAATTTTAAACCATACCTATAACAGAGTCTCTTTTACACCTATCAAAATGCTGATAAAAAACCACTTTTCATTTACCTTTTGGGGGATCAAATGAATTAATTTAAATTTATTTTTTTGTAAGTATGTAGTCCTTATTATAAGCTTCCCAAAAAGTATAATTTTAAATAAATTGAATTTGATTATTATTTTTATTTTTTATTTCTTGTGAATGTAGGTTTTTCACTGAAAATAAAGCTCTCTATTCTTCACATGTGTAAAAATAGTAGATTATAAAAAAAAATCTATGCACTAGATATTGATGTCCTTGATCCAACAAAAAAAATAAAATTGAATTGTATACATACAAAAAAATTTATGTTTTAGCTAGTAAATCATGTCTAAATTATAACTAGTTTGACTTTGAAACTTAATTAAGAAAAATATATTCAATGAAATACTATGAACGCAATTCCATGCACTAGATATTGCAATTAAAAATCTAAATTTGAAAAAATAAGAATTTTATCCTTCATACAAAAAATTTATGTGTTAGCCAGTAACGTCACTCTTTAAAAATGATGTTTACTGTTCAAAACTAGTTTTCAAAGGAGATGGAAAAAAAACTGCAATCTGATTCCAAATTTTTTGAAAAAAATATATTTAGAATCTACAAAAAAAAATTCACAAATCACTAGTTTGTATCATCTTCAAATTCCTCATGGTTTAGCTGCTATAGGTACCCAAAAGTGAAGATTTAATTAAAAAAATTCAATTCAATTTCCAGTTTGGCCAAAAATTGTAAACCAGTATTGTGGGATCACCCTGGGATAATTTTTTCAGCAAAACAACCTCAAAAACAACTTTGGGCCCACAACACTTCAGTTGCGTAGCAATTAGAAACCCTCAATAAATATTTAGGGGAAAACTCTATAAAATATAAAGTTTGAAAAAATGTATGGCCCCCAGTGAAGAAAATGAGCCTTTGATGATGGTGCTTCTACTTCAAAATTGCTCAGGTTGTAATGGAAAATCAACTCTTTTGAACATAAAATTGGCCCTCCAATCAGAAACAACCACTCTGCAATGGAAATTCGGCCTTTGCCATCATGCATAAACCATAATTATTTTATCATTTTTTATTGGTACATTCTCTTGATTCATACAATCTTCTTATTTTTCTTCCATTTATTTTTAATATTTCTTGTATACCCTTCTTCTCTTTCCTTTATCTATCTACTATTTCTTATACCATAATTCATTCAATGTCTAACATTTTTCATTCCTCCTATAATTCTTCTAACTATTCCTCTTGATTTACATGTTCTATATCCTCTTCTCATCTTATTTCACTCATTGTACTTAATTTTCCTCTATGTTCATGTCTTTGCAAGATCACATCTTTCTTACTATATCCCCTCAAAGGTGGTTAGTCCCTTAGGGGAATGGGGCATCAAATAATGTTATATCTTTCTCAATGAATAACATATTTATGACTAGGAATACTTGAGATAGAAATATGCATCTAGTGTCATCTAAGATTATGATTCTTTAGCATCAAAGTTAAATCAAATCTAAGTTATTGAAGTGATTTTAACAATTTTAAAGTTATCCTAAATCAATTTTTAAAGTTATCCTAAATCAATGATCAATGAAATATGTTTATGATTGCACCACTTCTACAATTTTATCCAAATTCTCAATGTTCCAAATAATTGGTTCTCTACTTAGAAAAGTATGGGTGTATTTTCCAAATAATTGGTTCTCTACATAGAAAAGTATGGGTGTATTTTTCTTGCTTCAAAATCTAAGCCTAAAGTAGGTAGAGAAAAGTACACCAAAACTCTTGTCTCATGGATTAAATAATTTATCCTAATATTAGGATATGCAGTAAAAAAAAATATTAGTCTCTTTTCCTAAATTATTAGTCTCTTTATCTACCAATCCTTCTAGGGCCTAGATGTTTCCTCTAGTTGAGACATCAATCAACTAAAGTTCAAGTGGGACCACTAAATGTTGACATACAAATTATATTGTGGGGCTAATCATTTATGCAAAATGTGAGAACTTTGGTACGAATACAAAATAATGGAGAAGTAGCAAATGATATACTAGCCAGCATTTTATCTTTAATAATTTAGAAGTGGTATTATATTCCACTTCCACTCTATAATATGAAATAACTTCAAATCTTTATTTTGATAATTAGAAGTAATAACAATAGATGTTCATATAATATACAATATTAATAAATAATCTCTTGCTTCTATTTTTTTATTTATTATAATCTATATTATTTATATTTGATCTTATAATTATCTTATCTTGTACATCCTTTCATCTTCACTATCCTTCATCTATTATTACTATACTTTTTTTATCTTAAATAATTTTTAGTGTGGTATAGTATAGATATTTAATATAGTAGTAATCATATTTCCATGTCTTTGAGATGTGTATCATCGTAACTATTGCTCTTCTTTGTTGACACAAAGTCACTAGTGATGTCACACTTTTCCTGTGTTTGTCTCTTATGAGTATAACTTGATTCTTTATGCATGAATATGTGGTATCAAATTATATAAGTCTGACATAGAAAACAACAATATGTTGAATAACACTGCCAACAAGCCTTTATGTGTATCAATTCCTTGTATAAGTTTTGATAAGATGTAATGAATTGAACATAATCCTCAAATGAGAAAAATAAAGATTGAATGATGTCACCACAATATTCTTCTTCTTCATGTAGTTATATCCACGTGTTTTCTCTTGTGAACCAACAAGATATGTAAATGAGACTGCATGATAATCAATTTTCTCAAAATATCCATCATGAGAAGGAATACAATAGTCCATAAGAGAGTCATCATAGATATCTAAATTTATCTTACCAATATGAAACATAAACATATCCATAAAATCTCTCAAGGAATAACCACTAGAGGTTGAATTATTGGAATCACTATGCAAGCACACTCTAGTGAAAACATTAATAATAACATCATGTGATAAAGGATATTATTTACATTCATTGGATATGTAAGCATTACTAAACTCATTAATAGAAAAACCATTAAGAGACTATCAAGCTAGAGATGTAGAGTGAATATTGTCTTTGGTTGTATGAGGGATATCATCATTAGTTATAATAAAATCATTTGGTACAAGAATATCAAGAACGGAGATATTTGAGAGATGTGTCACGAAAAAGTGTAGGAATGTCCATTGTGAGCTTCAAGGAGTGAGAACTAGAGGACAAAAGATATGGAACATCAAATAAAGACATTCTAGGTCACTAGATGAACCCATGCAAACAAGCAAGTTTTAAAATGATATAAGAAATAAATAAGTAGATCAACAAACATATCATACCATTATACAATCAAATGCATATGTAATGAATTAAATTTGAGCTAGCATCATATACTTGTAAGAAAATGTATCTATCAAAGCACATGCAAGTGTAAAATTTGTTAATTCAATACTAGTTATGGTTTTGTGGAATGCATGTATCATAGAAATAAAACATCTAACAAGGGGAGGAAACAAAGAAATTAAGAAACAAAGCATCATATAAACTCATTTGTTACCATCCAAATCATGAGAGATCTTTCATCATGAAGGAATGATTCTTGGAAATGAATCTATCACAATAGGTAATATATAAAGAGAAAGTATTGTCATGAGATTAGTTGTATGCATTCATCATATAAGGGGAAATAAGAATTCATAAAATTTTAAATTGAATTAAAGATAGGAAAAATTAGATCTAAAACATTAGCAAAGAAGAGGGATAATTAAGGAAAAACCATTAAATGGAATTGAAGTCAAGGTTCACCCAATGTAGTGATAAAGCACACTTAACAAAAATGTCTTCAAGTAAATAAAAGGATAAAACCAATTAAATATAATAAAACCCTAGATAAGCCAATAGTGACATAGTGTGATGGTTAAGTTGTGGTGGTGTTCTTGCCATCAAGGTTCAAACCCCACTAGGGTGTTATTGTTGAATGTTTATATTGGGGATGAGGTTCATCGTTTGTGACCTCACTAGTTCATAGCTCCGAGCCAAAAGCATTTACCCCTTAACAACAAAAAAAACCCTAGATAAAAATGCTAAAACATATTATATAATAGAGTTTAGAAATCTTGAAATTCAAAGCGAGAGAATTTAGCTTATTTCAATGGTTGATAGATAGTTGTACACTATTTTGATCAAAGATTTTAATCATAACTCATAATTGATAAGAAAAAAGGATATATTAGAAGTAAAATAATAAAATTTGAATTAAGTCACCCTCAAATTTATATGAAGGGATTAACTTGTTCCTAAAGATTTGTCTTAAATGATATAATATTTAACTAAATAAAAATAAATACCAATACTAATATAAGATATTTGTTAGAATATTAATTATATATACCATTGAAATCTAATAACTATTAAATTAAAAAAAACTAAATAAATGATGAAATCTATAAAATGAGATTTAACAACTAACAAACTAGTATAATACCTTGAAAGATTCCATATCACTTTAAAAAAATAATCATATATACAAATCAATACAAAAAAAACTTAAAAATATAAACTCGTGCACAAAAGAAAGTTCTCTCTACAATAATAATATCAAACTTTTAATTTAAAACATTGATTATGCCACTATGAGACCTAACACTAGAAGACACTCCACAATTTCTTAAGTTCAAAGTTATGCTCAACACTTATTTCTTGTTCAACTTTAATGCGTCTCCTCTCTATTTTTTCTTTTATTGTAAACAATTAATGTATGTAACGTTGGCATTTCAGAAACCAAATCCTTAATTAATAATTATTTTATGAATTTGTGGTGGACCAATCTTGGTTTATTTCCCACCTAACTAATTAATAATTATGTTGGAAGTTAACATAATTTCAAAGATAAAGATATTGTGGTCTATCGTGCATTTTAAATATAAGTGAAGTAGGTGAGATCTCATTTATAAATTTAAGAAGATATGATTGCATTTAAATTAATTAAGAGTTAAATATTTATAAAAAAAAAGGTTAAATGGATCTTGGTTTTATTTGTTGCTTTTATTTAATTGAAAATGAATATTTTGATGTGCATTATTTTTTTATCGAGATTTTGATTATACTATTTAAATTATGATACATTTATATTATAATTTTGGATTGTTTTGGGATGAGGCTAAACATGTATTTTAGTTTTCGACATTTTATTTATGTGTGAATATGTCTTTTATAGATTTCATGTTTATTAACTGTTTGCCTTTAATTGATCATATGTTTGAAAATAGGGAGATGTTGAAAAGTACCTAAGGGAAATAATATTTTTTTGAGAGAAGGCTTATACCTTCATTGTTAATGGGTTAAACCATTAAGTTGATGAAAATTTATTAAATACATGGCATACAAGTGGTTGAGGTATCTATGATGTTGATGTGATAATGCATTTTGATGGTTTATGCAAATGTTTTTGATAAAAAAAAGCAGCAAAACAAGGGTGTTGTCCCTTTAGTACAAGACCCTACGAGCCATCCTTAGCAAAATAACACATCAGAAAAACAAACACCTAGTCACAGATGACTAGGAGTGGCAGGACACCAAGGACCAAGAGCAGTCCAAGCCAAATATAGACTTACAACCCATTCTTGGCACGAAAACTAGGAGCAACCAAACACATAGAACCAACACCCTGCAACAATAGGACAGTAACAGACCTTCCACACAAAAGGCCACAAACTATCTACAATAGCTGACCTGCAATAGACCTTCCACTCAAAATAGGCAAACCTGAGCCTAACGTATTCTCATCCACAGAGGGGTAAGAATCACCACTTGCAACAAAGAAGCATTCTTCTAGAAGCACCAACCAACCTGACACCAACCCCAAAACCACCTCAATAGGTTGGGGCTCCCCTCTATAGGAGAGGAAGAAGTGGGGACCAAGACTACCAATGGAACCTCCCTCCAGAGCAAGCACACTCCACCTCAATAGGAACCAACAAAGGAGAGGAGCACTTCCCACCAAACCTACAATCACCAGCTCCATCTCAATAGGAACAGTATTCACCTCAATAGAACACTGTGATTGTGGAACAACTAGGAAGTAGGGACACCGCGATTGTAGAAACTGTAATTGTATTTTGATGGTTTATGCAAATGTTGATTCTCTATGAGTCTTTGATATTGTTGGGATACATGGGTCCTATAACTTGCAATTACACCATTCGATTTAATTATCATTTATTAATTATTTGTGGGCCTTCATGGAAGAGGGCATCTAACTATTACAACCATTTTTTTATGTGTATGTATTGGTGTGACATGTGTAAGATAGTCTCATGTCATGAAAGATGTGCAAGAGCATCTATGTCAATGTAATAATATGTAAGAGGCGTAAGATATTATATGACACACATAAGAGCATGTAAGAGGGGAGTTATATTGTTGGCAAGGCTTGTTGACCAACTTATGGCATATGGGATGATATGTCATAGAGCATCTTTAAATGGAGATAATGGAGCCAAAATAGAGTGTCCAACTTGATAAGTGGATTATGATAATTTATGATAGCTTATGACAAGTGTAAGAGCATATTCTAAAAATAGTCATGGGCTCATATTGAAATAGGGCATTGAATATTGACTTGGGACTTTGGTGTTATACTTTGGGTGGTTTTAGCTCATGGTTCCATATTTACTAGTTTGTGTTTTCATGTATTGCTTGTCCTATTTTATTTAATGCTTGAGATGTAGGTTTCATAGTATATTTGTACATATTGTTATGTTATCAATAACTCTTTAGACATAGTTGGTGATGGATGAGGGTGAATGTTCTTGGATTTTATCATAACCATATGGTTATTTAATAATACAAAAGGCATTGACAACTTTGCTATAGATTTTTCTTAAAAGGTTTTTCCAAGATAAATTTTTGAACATTATGCAATTATACTTTGTTCTATCTTTTCATTCTTGTTTAGATCATATTTTTTGTACATCATCCCTCTCATAGATTAGTTTAAGAAGCATTTCTATCATCTTAGCTTTGTTTCATTTGGTATCAAAGATTAATCAACTTGGATTGAAGGTGGTCAAAAAAGGTTTATTGAACTATTCTTTATTTAAGTGGAAGCATATGTAGAGGGGATATTTGTTTTAGGGATGGTGACAAGTACAACTAGGTTAGAGATAGAATAATTTAGTGACTTGAATTGTGAGCTTTGGAAGCTTAAAATAGAGGACTTTCTCATATATCTAGATCTATGGGCTATACTCTCTACAACCAAGCTTGTATCTTTACCAATAGAAGATTGGGTTTCATTAGATAGGAAGATGAGAAGTCTTACTAGGATTTGCTTAGCTAATTTAGTTTTCTTGATTTTTTGGGATAAATCATCCCAAAAATTCTATAAATAAAGTTGTGAACATATACTAGGAAAAATCCATAGTAAATAAGATTTTTATATAGAAGAAGTTGTAGAATTTAAGGATGTGTGGGGATGATTCTTTTGCTAAGCACCTCAATACATTCAACATGATCATGGGCTAGCTATGATTAGTTGACATGACAATAGAAGACAAAGATTGATGCATGATACTATTGTTCTCTTTACTAGACTCATGGGACAACTTAGTGATGGTTATCAAAAGCATTGCTTCAAAGCTTCTACTTGATGAGATAGTGCTTGCTTTACTCTTGGAGGAGATGAGGCAAAAATATTTTAAATTTACCAAGGAAGCATTAATTATTCATGGATCACTAAAATAAAATGGTAGATCTAAGTCTCATGGGAGATCTAAGTATCCTAAAAATTCCAAGGTGAAATGCTAGAATTGTGACAAGATGGGTCATTTTAGAGGACTACAAATAGGAGAAAAAAATTCAGGTGAATTTGATGATGATTCTAATAGATCTTCTCAAGAGGATGTAGACGATTCTTTTGGCATTTTCTTTCCATGGATGCATGGATGATCAACTCTAGATAATATTTCCACACGACTCCCCATTGGAAGTGGTTTTTAGATTATGAAAGCTTTTATTGTGGGAAGGTACACCTCGACAACTCTTAAATCAACACTATTATTGTGGGAAAGTCAAGATCTAATTTCCTAATGGGAAAATCAAGGGTATTAATAGATTTAATTTATTTATTTTCAAGGTGAAACTAATATAATAAAATATTTTAAAAATATGATTTTTTTTTTTATTCAATAAGGATTATCAAATAATTAAATTGTGTTATTGTAAAATAAGTAATAAGAGATAAATCAACAAGCCATAAATAACATAGGATATATATGGAGAAACCCTATCAAGAAAAAAATTCACATGAGAAAGAGGACAAGTATGCATTATCTTAAAAATAGAGATACATGCACACACTAACACTTTGATCTCTAATAGTACTTTGAGACCACTTGTGTTCTTATAAAAAATGTTATAAAGCTACTATATTGTGGCTCCAATCTATATAAAATTGGAGAGGAATAGTATAAATGGTTTTCCAAATAATACCGTAAATTCATAAATAAAATAGAAAAAATACCATGTCCAAAATAAAGAGGCTCCTTTTGAAAAATCTGCAAAAGTCACATTTTGTTGGTGGCAATTTTGCTTTGTTATTACAAGTTCTCACAATGCTAGTACTATAATTTTGGCCTATCTGTAATCCTTAGTATTTCAATATTAATACATAATTATAGGTACTAGCCTTTTATCAAAAAAATAAAAATAAAAATAAAGAGGCCCCTTTGAGAATATTAAATGTAACTCCCAATGAATCATGAACAACAAAAATAACCTTCATACTAATATATTTTTGATTGGAAAAGGGGTTTAGGCCTTAAATCACACTTCTTCCAATCAAGGACATTTAAGGATTAAAAATGATCTCAATATCCACTTGGCTACAAACCTTAATGGAAAAGCCAAAATGGTGGATCGGGGTTTTAATTCTTATGGAGGGAAAGTGGCGTGTTGTGATTAATATAATTTAATTACCTAAGTTCTATGGTGCAATGATGTTCCTAGGTCAATTATGAAAATGTTGCAAACTGTCAAATTTTTTGAAGAATACAAAACAAGTAGACATAAATATATTCCAAAAAAGTAGAAGGTAGACACAAAGGAATCTACCATATCGATTTTGGATAGGGGCATTGGGTTCCCTAAACTAGATGATTTCTATTTAAGATCTATCTTCATACTCTTGTTGCTCTTGATCTACAAGTTCTTATTTTTCGGGGTCATTGTTGAAACTTTTCCTATTGCTGATAAAATCCACTTTCCATGATTTGATAACTTGTAGGGATTGAATGTATGAATGAACAATTAGTCCTTAACCTTTCTCCAATTTTCTTAAGATCTAAAAACTTGCACACATGAAAGAGGAAGAAGTTTTGTGCCATATAAGGGGATTTCCTAATTCAAACCCCATGTTGACATTCCTACCTCCAAAATGGCCATGATGATATAAAAAGAGAGCTTACTCTTGGTTGGGTAGAGGCTAAATGACAACAAGTGATAAATTGACAAATTGTTGCAACTCACCACTCAAATCTGCATGATGGATGAAATTCATGCACTCATCACCTTCAAGGAGAAATTTGATGCTTTCTTTGAAGTCCTACAAGTGTTAATAGTCACAAAACAAATAAACATAAAACATGAACAAACTCACATAAAAACATGACGCATGGCTAACATGATGCTTGACTGAAACAAATACTACAATAATCTTGATAATTCTACTCTCGAGTGCTCTTAATTTCTTAAAAATAATCTCAATTGATTTATCAAAAAAATTATAGGATTAAAATGGTAAAAATGATTTGTATTTATATGCAATTCTTCTAATTTACCAAAAATTGAATATCGATATCTAATAAATAAATTCAAATTTTTAAATCATAAATATTGACACTAACATATTTAAATTTGAGCCAAAAAGGGTTGGACAAGGGTGTGGGGTGCCCTAATCCATACCCATCCTTTTTGGGGCCTTAAACATCAGGGGAAAATATTAAATGCTTATTTTCATTCCAATATTTTAATTTTTTTAAGATATTCATAAAACGGACAATTAAATGCATAATTAGGTCAAAGAACATACGGGGAGCTAAACCTAGTGTGACATTGTCAAGGGTGAAAATTTTCAACACTATAATAGATAGCATATTTGACTTGTACCTCATCCATAATGACATATATTCTAAGGTAGGAATCCATAATAATCACCCACCTCATATGGGACCCACCAATAACATTCAAGATGTCAGCGTGGACTGTTCGGCAAGTACTGATTTGCATTGTCACTGGTAAAGGCCTTTTCTAATCGAATTTTATAATAATTTTTTGTATAATTTTAAACTTTAATTTTAAATTAAGAGCTGACCATTGTATAGCCGACAGTGAAGGTTGGGGGGGTGGCCCGTGGGTGGCACGACCACTAGGGCCCCACCCTCACTCTGTTCGCCCACCACTCATGATGGTGCAGTAAAACAAACTTTTTTTAAGCTCTATTTTCCAACAAGGTCATATGCCATGACTGGGAGCTATGTTTTTGCCCCTAGTTAGCATTAAAAGTCCCTCTTTTAGGGCTTTTTTTCATTTTTGCATAACTTTTCCATTTAGAGGCAAAATTTTTGAAATGAAATATCGTTGGAAAGGTGGCAATGCATACTTTTCAATGGTACAGGTGGTTTTTTCAGAATTTTGTTATTTAGTTGCATTTATTGTTCATTGAAGCCATATGTTCAGTTTACACTCCCAAGCTCACAACTTTTGCATTGTTCCTCCATTTTTCATGATTCTTGTGGCATTGGAAAGGTCTCTCTGAGCTCTTCAGAGTTACTCGTGAATTTTTTCCAAATTTGGCCCTAGCTATAATTAATTCAAATTATTGTGTTTTAACACTCTGATTAATTACTTGGATATGTTGGCACCTGGAATCTTTTTGTTCCCATAGGATGGCTTCATTTGGGCTTCTTTATATGTATTTTCAGTATTTTGTCCTTTGTGGGCATTTTGAACATCATTTGTAAGTAATTTCTTATATGTAAACGCACTAAGATAAAGTGCCACACTATTGTACATGTATTTTGGGGATTTTGCACATAAGGTTGTGCCATATTTTGTACTCGCAATGTATTATAAAGTGCCATGGGGGGGTTGTGTAGTGCCTTTTTTATTTTCCATCACACCTTTGTCAAGTGAGTGTCCCTCCAAGACAATAATGAATCCATGTGATTCTTGCCTCATGCATGTGTGCTTTATTTTGCACACCTCTTTTCAGTTGCAAGTACATTTTTGTGCACTTTCAAATGTTGTTTCTTCTCCTTCATGCACTACATGGTGAAACACAGAGTTTCAGTGGATCTGCCATGCCTCTCCCAAGTCAGCATTATGGGGGGGTATTATACTATTCGTGCTAATGCTTCCTTGGTTTCACTTTGGAGTGAACTATGTATCCAATATTTGTTCCTATGTACTAGGCAGATGTAGCGGCTAGTTACCCATGCATTTCGGTGAGATGGAACATTTACCATATAGACACTCTTGCATTCCTGTTTGTGGAAGCAACCTTTCATCCTCAGTTGATCAGCGTTCTTCAGACTATTGGCACATATATTTTCAACTTGCATTGGTTGAGTAGTGTTGTTGGGGTCACTCGTACAGATTCATGTGCCATCTATATTTTCAATTGACAGATGTTATTGCCTTTGTTTCCATCTGACTATTGTTCAAGTAGTGTCATTGGGGGCACTCATGAAAATTGTTGTCTTCTTGATCTTGATCATCCTATTTTTTAGAGGAGGTTCTTCAGTTATTGGCACTATACCAGTCATCTTTCGACAATTGTTTGCAGCTTTTTCCTGCTTCAGTGATGTTTTTCATATTCTTGTATCTCTCTCTTTTGGAGAGGAGTTTTCTCCCACAAGGTTTTTCTCATTTTCTCCCCTTGTGAGAGTTTTTTATTTTGTACATGGGCACCTCATCAGGCCTTGTTTCCAGGACCCATATCTTGCATCTTTTACATTGGTTTGTTCCTCCCTAAGTTGCACAAGTAAGGGGGGTGTTGGTGTGAATAAGTCTTGTACCTAGTTTATTCCTTTACTAGGGACTTAGGGGACTTAATTCACATGTTAAATTTACTTAGAATATTAGTTGTCTTATCGAGATAAGTATTAGTTGTCTTAGCTAGACTTTACACTTTCCTAGGTAGTTATGAGTTAGTTGTCTCTTGTGATAAGATTAAGACACTTGTCATGATCTTGTCTTATCCTATCTCTCTATCTTTCCTTTATAAGCAAGGAATCTCTAACATATTTGGCATTGCACAACATTGTGTTGTATTGCATTACATAGATCATATTGTATCATATTGCAATCCTTGTTTGGTGGAATAACATCTTCCATTGTTTCTTCTCTCTATTTCTTGTGAAGGTTATTTGGTGTTGCAGATTGAAGATCTTGGGTTGATCACTTCAACATAATTCACGTCCCAAGTTGATAAATTTGCTAAATATGTCTTTGTAACCACCACTGCCAACTCCACCTATTTCATGAATGCATATAACAACTAATATCAATATTTTTGGAGAATCTAAATTATAAATAATTTCTAATTCCACTCTATGCATCTGACGTTTTCCAAGAGTCTTGGAGATACATGAATGATACATATGATTGCAAGGTAAATGACACATTAATCCTAACATTTTTCACATACCTCAGTAAATACCTATCATTTTTTAGTAAAAAAATGAAGTAGGTGTGCAATTTGTCAAGAAAAATGAAGGTTGTAGGATTGTTTAAGGAGCTATAATGATTGTGAAGGAGATTTGAGCTAGTTATCTATTTCATCTCAATACTAGTACTTGCATATAGTGTAATTGTTAATTGTACACGTGGTAAAGAGATATATTGAACTTATACCTTTGAAATTTGAACCTATAGTCAAGAGATCCATTATATCCAATTTTGATGGATATTCACTCTAGGTACTTAATCATGCTCTTACCTTAGACAAAAATTTAGCAAGTAAGAAGATAATACCATCATACCAGTGCATGGACAGTACTAGTGAGAAAGGTCTAAGGAACTTGAAAAATAAAAAACTTGTAGAGGGGTTTGTTTTTATTAGAAGAAGGAAAAACAAGGGTCCCATCCCTTCATAAAAAATCTTGAACGAAAGCCATTTAATAGGCCCTAACTAGCTGTAAAAATTAGTTGAACAACACAATAACAACAAAATAAAAGCAATAGAGACAAAAATAAGAAATAGAAAAAGGCACAAAGGCCTATGGGTCACAAGAATTTCCCCTTCCCTCAAAAAGAAAATTTAAGTACTCCTGGTCCATGATAGAGCTAGATGTTCATTTCTCCTTACAATCCTTGACTTGTATAGAGATTTGTTGATTGTTCTCTTGAGTTCATTTTTTATGATTAATGTATTTATGGAAAGAAAAAAATGTGTTCAATTTTACTTGAGTTCTTATAATTTTTTGGGGGTTTTAATCTTATTCATTCTACTTTCTTTTCTCTTCTAGGAATTCCTTTATCAAAATCCCTATATTATATGTTTTCTATTGATAAATTTTCTAGGAGAATTGGGTTTATTTTCAAGAGAAAATATAATGTCTTTAGATAGTTTAGGGAGTTTAAAGAGCTAGAATAGTGTTGCATTGAATTTGGCCCATCATGGTTCATGTTATTGTTTTTAGTCTTATCTTTGGTCAAGTTTGGGTTTGTTCAAGTGTTAGCCACACTCGTAAAGTTTTCATACTTAACCATTTCACATAAAATCAACCTTTGTAATGACTTGTTGGGAATCGACAAGGTTTCCCCAACCTTATTAACACCCGAAAAAGTTATCACAACTCATGTCTCTTTCGACTACATCTCTTTATTAAGATGTTTTGTCGTGAGTCCTTTGAAGTTGATCCAAAAGTCAACCTTTTAAAGAGTTGTTAAAATTGTTTCAGAGCCGGCAATAGTTTTCAAAACTCCCTATTCTTCCAAAAAAAATCTCCTTTCGAAAGCAAAAACCCACAAAAAGAAATAAGAAAGGCGAAACTCTTCATTGGTTTAGTAGTTATTGTCGGAAGCCGATAACGTTTCTATAACCGTATCGGGCTCTGACATTGAACTAAAGCCTTGTTTCTCACGGACATTGAACTTAATATTGTTCCTCATCTAATGAAAATTTGGAAAAGCCGATTAAGGTTTCCCAACCTTTGGCGGAGTACGAAATGGTTTTGAAAGCTTTATAAAAGCCTAACTCTCTCCATCACAATGTGGAGTTCGAAATTGGTGCCAAGTAAGCTACCTACCAGCATTAAATATTGTCAGAGCTAAGTAAGACAACATAGATGCATAATTACATGAGGATTAAAGTGCTCTAAAGCATCATTTTTCTTCAAACTTGCAAGGGAATTAGGGTTTATGGAGCTCGTAGAGGTGGAATTATGGTGAGAATTGCAAAGAGAATTTAACCAAAAATCTTCACATAATTGTCATTAGGGAAGACATGAAACGGGTAAGTTACGCTCTTAAACATTTTCCTAGATACTAAATTTTACCCATATTCAAATGATTTTCTCGAAGTAGAAGTCAATATCTCTAGGGGAAATGCTGACAATTTTTTTCTTCAGAATTTGATAGTTGATATTTGAGCAACAATGAAGATATGAGCATTTATCTCATTTAGAGAGCACATTGTCAGAGATAGGCGACACAAGGCTAGGGCATGTTAATTTGAGAGAATTTTGGGAAAGAATAAATAAACCAGATAGGGCCCCTATCACTCAAAGATTTGTAGAGAGTGGTTTTTTTTGGAAGTAATCATCTTGCTTGTAGCCATTCAATGCACATACCTTGTCTTAGAATACATAAATCATTACAATCACAAGACAAGGAAAATTAGAAATGACAATTTGCTAATAACCCTTGATAGAGCTACCATGAATGGTTGTTTCAGATTACCTAAGAGAGAGGCTTTTGTAGATTTCAATTTTACATTATAAAAGTGTCATTTCTTTAAGAAGAAAGGATACTTTAGAAATATCATTGCTAAAGAATGGTTTATGACTCCAAATAAGGAAAAGTCTTAATTTCCTAAAAACGTGCATAGGTCACATCTTCAGGATGAGATTTTAGAAATTATTATTTTGTTGCATAGACTTAGGGGTAGTGTAAATGCCCAATATTTTGAATAATGAATGCACTTATTTATCCAAATCATCTATTTTGGATCACAGTACCTAGATTGGGAAACCTTAATCAGTGACAGGCTACATGACATGATAATTAGCTTCACTACTACCAAATTATTCTACATGTCTTTGTACCTCTTCTATGCATTGGCATGCATAAGACCCTAGCTTGGATTGAATCCTATCAATGGATTTTATGATCAAATTCACATTTATTATTACTATCTTGACTTACAACTGGAGAAAATTTACAAGAACTTCAAGAGATTGAACAATGTGTTCACTATGAGATTAGTTCAAGAATTGCAAGGTGACTTAAGACAAAAGGTTTCACTAGAGGCATTTCAACTTGTTAACAAGTATGGTAGTCTTTTCTTTCAATTCTAGAGATTTACCTACTTAATATTTGGAGGATATGATGGACTACCTCACAAATTTCCCAAGTATGTCAAAGAAAAATTCATCTTGATAAAGGCCTGTAGACAAATTGCATAAGTTAGCAAGAGATGCACAAAAAGGAAGAAGATAGGTATTCCCTTTCTCATTAGTCTCAAGTTTTACTAATGTAAGTCTCTATCTAACACCCTCAATATTGAGAGGGATATTGTAAGATATATTATCTCTATGTATGAGAGAAGGTTTCCTTTTGACAATAGGAATTTTGTGAAGAATAACCTTCATCTCGGTTTGAAATTTCATCATGTGCCACAATTGGAAGATTATCGGGCTAATTGTGTCGATGACTATGAGGTGAGGAATAAAAATTGGATGAGGATGACTCTAAGGAAAATCATTACCTTCAAGTTAGGCTAGGATGTTGAAGGAGTAGAGGATGATGAGACCAATTTGATTGATCCCATCTATGCCAACAACATACAAATGCAACCCATGGTGCCTATTGATTGGAGTGTCAAAGAGCCTAAGGAATTAGAGACTAGAACTACAGTGGCCATGAAGATGACACAAATTTGGCTCACTAAAAAGAAAGGTGAAGCTAATAAAGCTCAACCTAAGAGCAGACAAGGAAAAAGAGAGAAAACTAATCTGGGTCAAGTAGGAACATCCTCTTCAACAACAACGCCATCTTTGGCACAAAAAACCATACTACCAAGTGATAAAGGAGATGGAGAAGAGCCTCACAAGAAGAGAGGGATTCCTAAAAGGACATGCAATGAGGGTCCTCCAAAAGATGATAATTTAGGGGAACAAGCAAGAAGGAAAATTGGAGAGGAAGAAGAAGATGAATAGGAACAAGGCTTTGAAATAATGGAGGTTGTTGCCTTTGAGGAATAATTAGATCCATCTCAAAATGCAACTAAGAAGAATACACAAAAGGGTAAATCACCTACTTCTTTCCCTTTTGATCTGCAAAAAGTAACAAGGACTCCTCCTTTAAAGAGAGCCCTTCAATTCTCCACACCTAAACCTTCTCAAACTCTCAGTACCTCTTCCTCACCTTCATGGGTATCAAATAATCTATCTCGAAAGAGAGGCAATACTTGTCAATATGTTAGATGATGATATGGTAGGGAAACTTCTGATGAGATCTCCTAAGGCCAAGAAGTTGAAAACAACCTTGAGGTTGATGGAGGATAGCAATTCAGGACACTTATTCATAGAAATTTCCCATTTGTCTACACAAAAAGACCCTAGTTAGGCTACGACAGCCGACTACAATATAGAAAAAGTAGATTTGGGTCCACCTAATTGTTATCTCCTAGAAATGCACCCTATGCAAAGTTATGAAAACTGAGCTTTCTAGAGAAACATGGGATCATTTCAAGGCTATGGGTCACCTAAAGTTGAAATGAACCTCTGGATAAGGCTGGCTCCTAGCTGGTTATCACTCTAAAACTACCAATTTGATGAGGAAAAAGGGAGAAAGATATGCGTGAACTGAAAAACTAACTTCTAAGGTGATACACCAAACTGAATTTGAACACTAATTTCAGATTGTAAACACTTTTTAAAAATGATTGAAAATAAACTTGCACAACTCTTTCTTGTACGTCTTAGCATAAGTATTTCATAAAAAGGTCTTGATGCTCAGACTTCTAGAAGGAAGGAGACTTCACAACTATAAGTCATTCACAAAATTTGACACAGATTATGACCTGCATAAACTAACTCCTGCATAAAGGTATTAAACATGAGATAAAATTATGAGGGAATAACAATACTTCACAAATAGCCTTATCAAATCATTTGCATGTACACAATGAAGCAAGGAAAAAGAAGGAAAAACCTCCAAAATCATTGATAATCAAGGCTTTCTCTGTTATTTCATGTCCAAAATGAGTTACAAAACTTTGTCTTCTTCCTCAAGGACTGCAAAAAATCACAATACAGAAAAAAGAAACAACTAAGAACTCCTCAAGAATGAGTTACAAAAGTGAATATATCCATCTCCAACTAAGATCCACCAAAAAAGGATCTAGAAGCTCTAGAACTCGGATGAAACAATAAGGCCACAAATATAGCATCTAATCTTTCTCCAAAAAGGCTCCAAAAAGGTTAAAATGGTCAATTTGACCTTGTCAAATATGATGACTCCTCAAAACTCCCTCCAAAAGCTCCAATTCTACCTCAAGAGAAAATAAATGCTCCTATTTCTCCTCCATATGTTTGCTAACTTCTCTCAACATTCCTAGATGCTTGGCTTTGTTCATTATTCTTCAATTACACCTCCTTTTGACTCTTTCATGAAAACTAACGCCTCCATCTTGCATTAATCATTACATTTGCATAAAGATAACATTATCTAAGTGATTTATAAATACATCACTCAAATAATGTTATTTACATTTGTCACATTTGCAAAAGTAAAAGGTTGATGTTATGAAAAGCATAACAAAAGACATTTGACCAAGTCCTCTTCATTTGCATTAAATAATAATATGACTATTAAGGCTTATAATTACACCTTAAAGTCATAATATTCTACAATGAATAAAATATGCACACAAAAATCTCATGAATATCCTTAAGGCACGTACAGGTTGAAATGGCATTCATGTGTTAAGGTGGCATTTGATATGTTGATGTGGCATTTGATATTTCCAAAGTTGTGCCAATACATAAGGCATCATACTTTTACGTAAGGCATAAAACATCTCTCTTTGGCTGTGTGGTCATATATTAATTGACTTGTTTATTTATAAAACAAAGACATAAAATGACAATCTTTCAATCGGCCATTTTAGGGTTATAAACCCTAACACAAAACTTACCGAGATGAAGAACCTCTTTTATTTTGTACACTTGAATTTCTGGAGGTATTCACTGCTGCCATAGGTAAGGGTTTCTAGAGTTTCAATGGTGAGATTTTGACTGTTCAGAGGCATTTTAATTTGCTACTTTTGTTATCCTTGAAGTGCCACCATGGTTTGAACTTCATGGAATTCTTAGGGAGATTTCAATGGTACTTTTCATCTTTAGGTAATTTTTTTCATTCAACATTATTGTTCTTTATCGAACCCATGAAATATCTTTAATCTTTTATGCTATGCATTTTGCGCGTTTCTATAAGAAAAATTGCAAAAGTCTTGTATATTCTTCATGGCTCAGGCTGTGCATTTTGGGTTTACTTGTAGGTTTAATGGCCATGGCCATATCTTGTTGCTATTGGGTTCCCAAAAACCCTAGAGCCCTTCTTGATTCACATTTAAGGCTTCAATGAACATTACTCTTACCATGTCCTCAAAAATGTTGAAACAAAATAAAAACTGTCCCTGCAGCTTGTTCTTCACTTCAATCATGCATTGAGCATCTCCAGCTGTCACTATGGATAATTGTACTCTTATTCACAATATATGAGAATAAAACCTCATCTAATCAATATATGAATTATTTGTAACTGTTGCTTGACCTTTATACCCAGTTGTCATGGATTATGTTGTTGTAGTATATGACATTTATGCTTTTCTTATACAAAAATATGAAGATTTCATTTCTCTTAATCTAAACCCAAGGTCACGGCTCTAGAGGCTATTCTAACCCATTTTCACTTTATGTTAACCAAATTTTGTTTGGTCACGCCGCCATACGGGTTCTTTGAGCTCCACATTTATTTTCATGCTGATATCTAAACATGGATACCTATGTTTTTTTTTTTAATATTTGAGATACCATATAATTGTGGCCAACATTTATCATAATCACCTTTTCTATGATAAGATGGTGCAAATTTTAGCGAGAGGCCGAGTTGTTGAAACAGGCATTACCCCAATCAACGTTTCACAAGAAAAAGTTGTCATGTGAATACAATAGTTTGCAGAGAAAGGTTTGATGCCATTGATTTAAAAAAAAAAAAAAAAAAACCCTCATTCTCCTTAGAAAGTTCTAATGCAATATTTTAAGACTTTTACCAACCTGTTATAAACATTTAACTTGATAATCTTATTCAGACTAGATATGCTCACTTTCTGACTATGACTCTCATTTGAAAATAACACCATCTGCTCTCTGTCAACTCTTGATGGCTTACAGGCTATTGTTTTCTTTATTCTCAACAAAGATGATTCTAGTCATCTCAAAATTTTTTGAGGTAAAACCTCTCTTGGTTCATCCATGAATTTCCTTTGAATTATTATTATGCTATGATCTCCTTTGAGTCTTGACTTTATACCATCATATTTGCTTTCTGTTCAAATATTTCTATTATCAACACTGAAAGACATTCATCTTAAATGAATGAAACTTTACTGTTAAAACTGCAGTAGAAATTTAGAATTTATATGACACTTTGTGTTAAGTACATATAAATTTGAAGAAATCTCATAGCATGTTATCCTTTGAACATCTTATTTGAAAACTTTAAGATTTATCATTTAACTGTGACTGCTTTTATTTGTCAAAGGGCTGAACCTTTGAATGAACATGCTGCCTTATGATCTTTCTGTATACCTTGGAATTTCCTAATGCTCTAAGTGTGCGAATCTAACTAAGAAACATGAAAGACAAAACACCAAGGACACCTCAAGATTAGCCAAAAGAGAGTTACAACGAAAAGGAATGCAAATAAAATGAAACACAAACACTTTTACCTCCCTTGTTGTTGAAACTTCTTTGATTGACCCTTGCTTGGATTGGTTGTGTGCTCCTTAGATGATTGTTTAAATGTCTATAATGCAAGCTTCAATATGCAAAATGATGGACAAAGATGGTTGAATGATTGAAAAAGGCTTGGACAACATGTAGTTATGAGAGTGCAAAGTGTTGAGAATGCAAAATGACAGCATAAGGGTGCAAGATAGCTAAGTGTTGTGTAGGCAAATGGGCAGCATGTAGTTGCTTCAATCTAAAGTGTTGGAAATGCCCTTGAGGAGGGGGTATTTATAGGAGAATTTGAATTCTCTAGAGAATTCAAGGGTCAAGATTGCTCCAACAAGGCCAAGATGAAGGGCTATGGTGGGTTGAGAACCCACAAGCCCTCACATCTTGACATGTGGAGGGTGAAGTGGACAAGAGGATATGAGGTGGAGATGAGTTGTCAAAAAGGTACATGAGGTGGAAAAGGACATGCACCTTGGGGGATGAGAGGATTTCCACAAAAAGGGATTTCTTGTCCCCAAGTGGGAGTGAAAGGGACTTTTGAGGAATTTTAGAATTCCTCAAAAATCTACATGGGAAAATGAAAGGTGGTTGGGAGGATAAATGTGAATTAAAAATTCACATTCATAAGATGATCTAGAGGATAAAAGGTGGGCTCCAAAAAGGTGGGACTTGGTCACATGTGGAGATTGTGACAAGTCCAAGGTTCTAGAAGCCTTGGGAGAATGGAATGTGAATTAAAAATTCACATTTAAAGGAGGGGAATCTAGAGCAAATAAATGTGAATTAAAAATTCACATAGGAGAGAGGGTTAACATCAAAAAGGAAAAAATGGAAGAATTGACCAAAAAGAGGTGCTAAATTTAGTTAATGATTTTGGTTAAGGTTGTGCAAATATTGGATTAGGTTAATTAACAGAAGGTTAGAGGCAAGTGGCAAATGTTGGAGGATGTGACAAGGAGAGAGAAAGTGAGGAATTTTAAATTGATTTTTAAATCAAAAAGAGGCAGAATGACTAAATTAAATAAATTAGTGTATTTATTTAATTTAGAGAGGAATAAGGGTAAACGATAAAGTATTAATTATTAAATTAAGTACTTTATGGGACAAAGGGTGTAATATTAATTTAATAAATTAATATTAATATGATAGACGTGAATGCAACAAATTTAATCATATGGAAGTGATTAAATTTAGGTGTCTACATTTTGCCCCTCTTCGAAATATTGTTGAAATAACAATGTTTCGAAGAAAAGTGAATGTCGAGGATGAAGAAAGAAATGAGGATTGATGCCCCAGCCTGACGAAGAAGAAAGGGGATGCCCCAATGCCTGGTTTGAAATGGATGGAAGGATGTGGTAGGGTATGCCCCCTCGAGAGGGCGGTTGGGGAAGAAAGGAGGGGCCCCGGATGACGTCTCGATAAAAAGAAATGGAGGGGACCGTTGGATAGAGGGCGAAAAATTAAGCAAATTTTCCTTTTGAACGGAGTGGATTGGACGTACGGTTTGCGAATGGCGGCCCCGGGAAGTTTGGAATTAGTTGGGGGAATAAAAAGGTAAATAAAAGGGAAAAAATACCTTTTTTGGAGGGAGGGGTTAAAAGGTAATTTGAAAAATTACCTAGCTCACTTGCACTGTAGCAGCTGAGCAGAAGAGTGGAGAGGAGAGAAAAAATGAGGGAGACGATGCCGACAGACAACGACACCGCGATCGTGCACTGGGCGGATGGAGTACGGGCAATGTATCGCGAGGGCACAGGCGGACAACAGGTGAGTTAAAAATAAAAACCTCCCTTTTGTGATTTACGCAATTTTTGACGTAAAAAAAATTTAAAAATGCGGGTTTTGTCGGGGACGGGCAAAAATAAAACGGGTTTGTCTTTTTTTTTCCTTAAAAAACATTTAAC
>VDFB02143159.1:0-28275 GCA_007258455.2 Sequoia sempervirens | reverse complement strand
TTTTATGATGGGAAAACTTTCCCTTGATTGAAGTACCCATGAACTTTAATGTGCTTTATTTCTAGATGTTTGAACAAGATTCCTCAGCAAGAGTAAATAGATTCTTGTTATGATACAATAAGGTGGGACTTATATTAGTACTTAGATCAAACTTTTCCAATAATCTCCTAAGGCACATTGATTCTTTGGCAACCATTTTGTGTTCAGCCTCTATAGATTAAAGAGACATAGAATATTGTTTTAAGCATTACTCCATCCACGTGATAGTACTTCCACCATTTTTTATAACAAAGCTTGAAGTATCCTATTAATAGGATCACAATATAGTCAGTAACACAATAATTGAATAAATTTATTCTTAGTGCAAGGATAATAAAGGCCATCATACCTTTAATATATTTTTTAAGTATATTTGTTATTTTCCAATGATCATTTAGTATTTTGCAGAAATCGAGATGGAATACCTATCGTAGGTAATATTTACTTATTTAGTCAAGATATGGTTAGGTAAATTAAACTTATTACACGGTAAGAGTGATCTTTTTATATGATAGATTTAAGGTTAAAATAATTACAAACATTAATAACAACTTGTTTAATCATATTACATTTCTTAAATACATACTTTGTTTTGAGAGACTTGAAATTATTCCTAGAATATAGTCAATTTGAATGATGAGACAAATTTTGATTTCATATTTCTAATGATTCATTACACAATAAGTCATATAACATAGCTATACTGATGTGACAATACTAAAAAAGAAGATGATTTCATGATCTTATGAAGGAGATCATATTAGATTTTCATAAACATAAGATTGTATAACTTGCCATGTTTCTTCAAGGAAAAAATATTCATCCAACTAAACATATAGTAATTGGTAGGCTATCCTTTCTAGGTTTGCTCCCTTAACACTTTCTTAAGGTGACAGCCACCCATTATAAGTAGGTGCTTTACACCAAAGAAATTTAGAGGATTGTGTTAATACATGGCATTTCAGTGTTACAACTACTAGTTTTTGACATTACCAAACAACATTTCATTGTCCATTTGTTAAGGCCTTAATGTCAATGAATTTTGGTCCATCATTCCAAAAAAATGCATTAAAACTATCAATTAAAATTTTATCTTGTCTAGAATTAATGACTTTGATTTCTGAACATGTTGCTTAAGTACACTATTTTTTTATTAGATAAGCAGGGAAAGGGCCTCGATCACATAGTTCAATACATCAGCAGCTTAAACATAAAAACAGTAAAAGTGGACATAGGCCCAACAAATAAGGAACACAAAAAGGAAACAGCAAACAAGCAGCAAGTAAACACTAAATCCAAACTAACCGATCAGGTTTCAGTCAGCAATTAGGGAGTCCAAAGAATCCTCCCATGCTTCCTTGTCATTGTTCAGCAACTCCTTTTCGTTCTTATTCTCCTCACTCTAATAGTGTTTGCCCTTTGCCTGTTTCTTTTTTGTTTGCTTATTTTGAACTGCCCTGAAACCATTCCCATCACAACCTTTTCATAATACCTTCAGCTATCTTTATAATTTTAGTGAGGGCATTTCCATTCGTTTTAACTTCTCCCGGTTGCTGTCAGTTTCAATTTTGTTTTCCAACTCTTGCACTTTGATGCGGAGTTTAGTTAGTCCTGCATTTTCCTTACTCGTAGAATCTTGCTCCACAGCAGATGGAGACATCCTTTCCTCATCCCTTTCCTTCTCTTCCTCAAACCTTGGAGAGGGGGGAGCCATATTTTCTCTCTAGCACCTCAATTTCCTCTGCATCTTCCTGCTCATTGTCTTCATCCATATCTTCTTCTTTTTCATCTTGTCCTCCTCCTCTACTACACAATCCTCCTGAGCTTCCTTCTTAGAGTCATTCTAAGAAGCATCCACATCCCAATCATTTTTTGGGAGAAGAAATTCCTCATCATCGTTGTCCTCATCATCGGGAAGAAATTCCTCGTCATCCCACTCCTGAGCTTTACATTGTTGTGATTGCTAATGCAGCTTTTATCATATTTCATCAACAGCATAGTTTTTATTAGATTTAATAATAGTAAATGCACCTAGTTTATGTTACCTATTGCCTTGGGCTTTTGATTCACCTTAATGTCCTTATCCCTTTGCAAAAGAGGACGGGCTATTTTTTTTGTCCATATTAATATAGTGAGAATAAGAAGTCTTTTGAGAGCAGTGCTAACCTCCTTTTTCAAATTCCAATATTGTGTAATTGTAATCCTTGGAAAATTTAACCATATTAGTAAGTACTATTTTGCAGTGTTACCCTGAATTTTTGGGATGGGGACGGCAGGGGACAGCGGGATGAGTCCCCAAGTTTCCGTATTTTGAGGCCAAAATTGGGGATAGTGGGGGCACAGCTATATAAAATATAGGGAAATTTTAAATATTCATATGAAAACATGGATAAAGCATGTATAATATACATTATAGAATCTTAAGTTATAATACCTCAAAAGATTTGGAGGAAACCTTCTAGTATTGTCATACTTTTCTCCTTACTGTCAATTGTTTGCCATATTTTTAAGCTTTATCAATCATCAACTCATACCTCGGATAAAGAAGATATTACAATCTAATGATTTTCTCAAGAATAACTCTATCTTCTATCTCAAAATATTGTCATCAAACACACCCTTGTTCATTCATGACTATCAAAAGTTCCTCTCTAATATTTTTTCACTGTGCTTTATCATTGTGTTTGCCTTCATCTTCAAAACTGTCCTTCATTAGAATATGTCCCTTTAGTCCAAAGTGACTGCCCTTTCATGGTTGATTGCTCACTTGTCCAAAGTGACTTCCTTTTTTAATAGACAAACCACAGTCATATTTAGCCCACTGTCAAATGCTTTAATGACAGTCCTTTGAAAACTCTGTGCATTGTTCAAAACCAGAGTCATCTTGTGGTGAGGTCACTTTGCAAACCTTTTGATCACTGGACTGTCCTAAGACTGTCATTTTGATCTCTCCCCTGTCATCTTCACAACTAGTGTAGGGTGTTTGAAACTTCCAGATTTGCATTTTAAAACAATCCATTTTAGTCCATGGTCTGTCCTCTTGATGAGTTTGGATGCTTTCTAAATTATCTAACCACCTTCTTTAAAGAGCCTACCATGTATGCCTCTGGAATTGCTTTAGCATTCTAATGGTTTTAGATAGTTTTTGACCTCTCCGTTGCTGAGATAAACATCATATTGAATTTTTGGAGGGTTCAATAAGGGTCTTTTACTTGTGTTTTCAACATAACCCTTTATGTAACCTTTTATGACTATCTTTTCTAAGGTTTGACTGTCCTCATCTGGTAAGCTCTGCCCTTGATCTGTCCTTTATTGCGTAGTCTTTACCCTTTGTACAAACTTTGACAGTCTCATTCACAACCCTTTGTGATCAAGATAACTACCCTTCATGGCATGGTCACTGCCCATTGTTATTGCCAGTTAAGGACTGTTCATCATTCATGAGTGATAAAATCTCATCATATTCTTTGCTCAACAAACCCAGACTATGAGTGAATAAAGGCATGCTTCTAACTATAGTCTCTCATCACTATGATGACTAGTTGTGCATAAGGTCTTCAGTGATAGTATTGCTCATTGAACACCATGCTGTCTTTGTGTCATTGCAAAGTTTCCTTGAAAGCTAGTATCAGTTTGTTGGCATAACAACTAGCACCTCTGGAGTAAGAGTTGATACGTACAGCCTATGCACACTACGCAATGAGTGCTCTTCAAATTAGGAGGGGAAGCTCCCTCGTTGTGCTTTGACAAAAATACTTGCAAAGGGAAATAAGCTAAACTATGTCCTGTCTTTTTGTTTCAGCTGTAGAGGCACAAGGCTTTCTTGAAAGAACTTATACGTTGCAGCTGAGTATTTTCTGGTTTTGCAGATCCACTAACTACAACTAAACTAATCTATCCAATCTCCTCAAGAAAACAGAGCATGAGGAAACGGAGCAAGGTTTGACTATCTGACGATAAACGAATTCAGATTCTCTACTTGAAGGCAAGGTGGTGCGACTATTATCTCAACCTGAATAAGTTTATTGGGCACAAACCAGATTTAAGAATTTACCATGGCAATCTTATGAAACCCTATGTGGCATAACACTTGATCAAAATAGTAAAGACTTCACAAAACAGATTTATCATCACAATCTCACGAAACCCTATGTGGCATAAACCTTGATTATAATGATAAAGATTCACAAAACAGATTTATCACCGTAATTTCTCGAAACCCTATGTGGCATAACGATTGATCACAATGATAAAGATACACAAAACAGATTTATCATCACAATCTCTTGAAACCCTATGTGGCATAACAATTGATCACAATGGTAAAGATGTTCAAAACAGATTTATCTAAACTATGGAAAGAATCCACCATTACAATCTCTTGAAACCCTATGTGGCATAACAATTAATTGTAATAGCGAAGACACATGAACAAATACCAAAAGAGCAATATTGAGGGCAAGGTAGGCGCAGCATATATTTCTCTCTCAAGCAAAAGTTATTTACAAATGAGCAAAAACTCTTATTCATATACATCAAGGTGTAGGGAACCCTAAAATCACCTTGAGTCATCTATAGTTCTTGCAATGCATGCAAGATTCGCTGCCAAACCCTAATGAAGTAAACTATACAATTAACTGGGAAACTACCATCAGTTAACCAAAACATCTAATCTAAAAATGGACAATTGTGCGAGCATGCACGTCCTTATTGAAAGCGAGTTAACTGGAAGACTACCATCAGTTAACGAAAACCCTAAATAAAACTCCAAGTAAACAAGGCAAATCTCAAAATAGCTATGCATGTGATGACAACATTAAGTTAACTTGAAAGGGTAACACCAAGTTCAAGTCGTGTGTAATGTCTATCCTAAGAGGTGGGAACCGAAGTTTACCGTCGTGATCTCGAGCAATCAATCCCTCAATGAGATTTTAAATCATCACTATCGGAGCTATGAGACTCTGTCAAAGGATACTATGTCGATGCAACATATCCTCACCAGCTGTGATCTGAGACTGAAGTTCGCCCCTACTCTTCGTTGCCTCTTCAAATAATGCTGACATGACTGTAAGCTAAGTAATCTTACAGCCAACGGTCTCCCCACTGAAAATGATATGAATGAGTGCCTAGAGCTCTGACTGAACATCGGTAAGCTCAACGTAGGCACCACCCTCGATCTGGTAACGGCACGGTAAGCGAGATACTAGAGTCCTCACAAACCGGAGTGCACTAGTGACGTGCTCTCTACTCTCAGCCAACTCTGATGCTAAAGTGTCTTCTATCTTTGCCCTGAAAACCAATTGTGTTTTCCAAGAGTAGATAGCCTCTCTGTCCTCTGCATCTGTGACTGCATCATAAGCCACACTCAGGTGAGCAATCATAATCTCATCCCTGAGTTTGTTAATTGCCATATCCTGTTCCTCATCCTGAAGACGAATACGGAGCTCTCATGCATTGTACCGCAACTGATATAACTCTGTAAGTATAGCACAGCCTCTAGCAATGAACTCTTCTTCCCATTCCTCAAAACGCTTGCCATATGCAACTAAGTGATTGAGTTGACTTTGCTCTACTGGAGGCTCAAGCATCAGTGGGAGTGTGTTAATGGCATTAGGTCTATGAACAAGGCTAGAAATATACTGACGAAGCTGTCTGATTTCAGCCTTGAGGGCTGCCTTATCTTCTCTGTCCTTTAGTATTCTATCCCTGGCACTGTCCGTAACAACTTGTAGGAGATCAACCTGAGTCTGGCATGTGCTGCGACCAAGGTTGACGGTGATAACTTCAAAATCCTGAGATTCCAACTCAGCCAAGTTCTTCCCCTGTGGAGGTATGGCAGTCTCGATGACGATCTCCATATCAGTGTTTCTCTCTACATGAACCATGTTCTTGACTCTCTTATCTGGCGCATGCTGGTAAATATCATCAAAATCAGAATGATTGAGAACATGGGATGGTTGCCTCTTCCTTCTTCCTAGTCGAAATTTCGATCCAAGATTGGTCTCCGGCCAATGCTACTAGAAGGGTCCGCGACTAGCCATTGAGGTACCGATGAGAGTGAGTGTGTAGAAGACCCACCGCAAGGTGGTGAGTCTAAAATCCAATTCAATGAACGGAGTAGGTGACTGCTCAAACCGGTGTAGGAACTTGAGGTCATCCTCGCACCGCTGCCTCAACTAACCTCCGAACTGCCTGCGGATAGGTCACCAATGCCCGCGGTGTAATGGAAGGCGTTTCTTGCCCTTTGAATTGTTTGGCTTTGTACTTTCTTGGGAGTGATTACCTCTTCTTTTGTTTAGTTTCGACGAGGAAGGCAGCGGCGATTCACTCACTCATCGGCAACTCTCAAGCCCGGGCATTACTTACCCTCCTTGTTCTCTTGTCACGAGGTAAAGCATAACGCTCAATAACTCTACTTTACCCTCTCCTGACCAAGGCGATTCTTTGGCTGCACTAATCAACAAATTCGGCAACGGTTGTGTATCGACTGCCTTCCGAAAAACCGAGGGAAGGACTCTCCCTCATCATTCGATAAACCTCCCACATCTCACAAGAAAACAGCACCGGTGGAAGAGAAAAGCTATCGAATTGCGCTCTACTTAACCTCGTCATCCGTGTAATTTGCCCAATAATCCTCCATATAGAAGGCTCGATATATACCTCCGCGCCAGGGCGAAATGTGATAATGGACCTCGAAAAGATCATAGAGAATGCTCTCGTACAAGATACTTAAGATGATATTTCTCAAGCTCTTGTCCTAATCTTGGCATCAATTGCCGACTTGCACCAATACATTCCAAATTGAAAAGGAAAGTTGAGAGATGGTCTGTGCCTGCGGCATAGAAGACGATGAACATCATGCATCTGTCTCAGGAACTCCTGAAAGATTGTCTTATCCGAAGGATAACGCGGAAGCATAGCTGGATTTCCTGTAAACCCGTATACTCGGATGTAGGTGTATGTTGGGAATTGAATAAACCAATCTGCCCATCCATCCATTGCTGCCCTAGCAATCGCCAGATAATGAACGCGGCAACTTCCCGGTCCAAATTCCTTACTATAAGTCAAGAAAGCCTCGCGGAACACGCTGGAAATGACGTCACTGTGAACTCAAGCTGACTATACCATGTCCGCAAGTCCTGAATCAACCCCTCGATAAGCCGCATCGGGCAATAATTTTAGATATGAACAAGTGAAACTCATGGGCAACTAGGAAACCGGGTGGACTGGTTCATGGAGAATGTCACGCCGGGATGAAGGATGCCCAAATTTATAATGTTTCGCCCTAAATGATGCGACTAATAATGTAATGGCATCCAAGGTTGGAAACATTTTATGGGTAGTTGACCTGAGACACGATTCAGGAGTGTGATCAGAATCGCGTACTCATCCTTGTATTCACCACGACCCACATTGTTTGGCAATCTGTTCTTTGCTTGTTTTAACAATCTTTCTGCCATCTTTTTCTGACACTTGTCCACATCAGCATCAAATGCTTGCTCAAACTGCTCCATAGAAATAACTAAACTGTTCTGGTGCTAAGGAATGCCAAAACTCCTTTCGATATCTAGAGGCTTGAGACTGCAAATGACCCATCCGTCAACTGACGCTATCTCACGAGTAGTAGGATTGTAATGCTTAATGCAAGCCATCACAAACTCAACATAGTGAACGGAGATAGGTATGGAAGCGGCCCTCTAGCAAAACCGTATCGCTTCAATATTCTAATGATTGAACTGGATCTTGATCGGGTCTAGCACCGCTTCGCAATACTTTGTAAAGGTCTCATTCTAACCAACCTACTAAATCATGAGTAAGGGACTGCTTTGGTCCCGATTCGAGCCGAAAGTGAACCGTGATTCTAAAAAAATTCACTTGTTGACTGAACTGACTATATTCGACAAGATTTCTGGAAGCTAAAAATAGCCTGCGAGAGTTAAAAAATAGCCTTTCGAAGAATTATTTTCAGCGAAAAATCCGAAATATGGGTTTTGTCCAGAAAAGAATTCTAAGACAACCCAGAACGTCAGATTAGTGAAAATTCAACTTCTACTCGATTGTACAAAGATTTTCACTTGAGAAAATTAGTAACTCAAGAACGAACGTTCTGAAGTTAAAAATTCGTGAAAAATCAAACGCACGTTTCTAACTCGAGGAAATTATATGAGAATGATCCAGATACTGAGACTTGCCAAATTCGCCAATTTCAGGAACATGCAATTTGTATTTTGTGAGAAATCTGAGATCAAAGGATGCAAAAAGACGTTTTTATGATGCCTTCTTCTATGAAAATCGCCTTAGATTTCTTCAGATTGCCGATAATTGTGAATTTTGATCTGCAAAAAGATTTGTTAGGTAAAATCGCCCCTAGAAATTGATGTGAATTTTGCCTTTGAACTGGAAGAATTCGCCTTGTTTTGAAAAACCACGAATTTCCTCTCTTGAAATTTGTGCCTTTATGAAGAAATTCGAATTTCCTTTGAATTTGTCTTGAGAAAATACGAATTTATCTGGAGTTTGAGAATTCGCCTTTAAACTTTGAAGGAATTTGCCAATTAATATTGAATAAATACGCCCTTGAGAATTGAGGAATTTTGCAAATTGTTTTGAAGTTATGAATTGCGAATTCCTTTGAATGAATGGACTTGCTTTGAAGATGTGCACCTTTGAAAATTGATAGAACCACGAATTTCTCTTAATAAAATTCGTCTTTGAGAAATACGCCTTTGAAAATTGATAGAATTCGATTTCTTCTAAAGATATGAATTTCTCTCAATAAAATCAAATTTTCTCTTTGAAAAATACGAACTTCTCAAAGCTTGATGGATGAATGAAGATGGCGCCATACTTAAATAAGAAAGAATTCGCATCAATTGGTAACTGCAAGAATTGAAAACCCTGACAAGAATAGAAGACCTTTGATTGGTTGCCTTTCAGTTCCACTGCCACTGAGTGGAAGTTCAAATTTAAATAAATAATAAAATATTTATTATCATGCAATTAGCAAGGGCGCCAAAAATAGAAAATCGCCATTTTAAATGCTAAAATTGCAAAATAAATATTAAATATTTTGAACTTTAGTTGACAATCTGGAATGAAGCTTTGAGATTCATCATTAGACTTCAACGATTCCGAAAAGTCATCTCTTGAGCACATAGGTGTCCATTTGCTCAAGATACTTCACTTTTTACTCCCTATTTTATAGCTGACAGCACTGTCACGACTGGCCAACTTCGACACTGATTTCCGGATGACCGGGTGATGCTGAGACTGATCTGGAAAATTCATCGGAAAGCCTACTGAACAAGGAAGAAATGTCTGCTGGGAGACACTACTGCAAAATCCATCATTTAACCCCTTGAAAAATTAGGCGCCTTTGATTAAATTGCTTTTACGGATTCCAAACTTAGCCATTTCTCAAACTGCCATTTGACACTTCAAACGGCTGCCGACGGTGAACGGTGAACCCTGCCGACAGGAAACGAAGCTCACTGCATGACTGGAGATATTCTGCATCCAACGACTGTATGCACAACATCTGAAAGCTGTGTTAAGGGCCTCAAAAGTAAAAGCGCCCGTGGCTCTTAGTTGCACTGATGCCATTTTGACGAAAGTCGAACTTTCATCCAAGTACCCTACTTTGACCTCTGATATCGGGAGCTGGGATGACCCGATTCAGCACTATCTGCTTTAATGCATGCCTTGGCCTGCTAAGAGAAGTCTGGAGGTGACGAGGCAAGAAAACTGCTTCTAAGACCTCAAAAACTCCCAGGCGATTTTAATTAAAATTACCGCTCCGTGACTTAGCCATTTTCCGGATATCATCACTTTGCAGATATACACTGAAGACGCGACGCAAGGCTTAAATCGATGGTTGACGGCCGCAGTTGATAGATAAAATGATTACGCCAGCCGTGGAAGAAAACGTAACGAGCTCATCCGACAGCCTAAAGGCTAGGCTCGAACCGGTGGAAATACACCGAAAAATCGCTTGTTGGTCCGCCCGCGGAAATTACGCAGCTTGGTAGAATCTCGCCACGACCACCGAACGCCGGATTGACAAGCAAAATGGTGCGTCAGCGGAGTTAGCCCAGAGTATTACCGATGTCGTGAAGACTCTCTCAAAATTTCACCATTTGGAGGGTCCTTTAAATCAGCGCCCCTAGCCTGTACTTGCACTGGGAACAAATGGAGAAGCTCAGAAACGTGAAAACTCCATTTTAAGCCGATCCTCAGACGACTGCCGCCGAATTCCGGGATTCGGATGACTACGCCTGATATTTCGTTGGATAAGCAGACTAGTCGAGAACAAATTGACTATATCCGTCATCGAAAATGCCAAGATTTACCCCCTCTTTAAGATGGGCGCCCTCAAACTAGAGGCACGCTTTTGCTTGAAAAAGACAAATTTCTCACATCTGGAAATTTAGGGATTTCAACTTCTGTCGCTGATAGCCGGAGCTATGGGTCTCGGAAAGTTAAGCTGGATAGCTCAACGGATAGCCAGACTAATTCTGAAGAGATTGACTGGATGCTTGAACATTTTAAACAAGATCTTAACCTTCAACAAGTTGGGCGCCCCTGAGCTATACTTGCACTTTTTGGCTTTTCCTTTGAAAAATCTTCATAAATTGATCACTGAAAACTCTGTTTCGATCACTGAAATCATCATGTGCAACATGAAACACCATCGTGAGATGTTCCTCTATCGTGAAAAGCTCCATTCTGAGTCTCTGCTTCAGGTTCTGATCAATAAAACTGACTTTGACTGACAAACTATTGACAAAAACTCCATGCTTGATATTGCCCAAAACTGTACTTGACATCATTTTAGCAAGATTTAGACTTTTTAATGCAAAATGCCTTGATGAAGCAAAAAATTTGGTTTGGGTACAACACAGTTGCACCATTTATTCATACAAAAAGGAAAACCTCATATACCCTACTCTTTATATCATTCTCAACAGGCCTTCAATCTTTATTCAACAACATTTGCAGGTCCCAATCATGGTGTTTGATATAAGGGCAGCGTAAAAGGTGGGGGCCACATAAGCCACAAATTGAGGGATTTATTTTAAATTTAAATGTGTTTTTTTTTTTAAACAAGTGGAAACACAGGGGATGGCCAGCCGTCCCCGGGACGGTCTGTCGTCCCCCTTTTTCCTCCCTCCCATCCCCCTATTTCCAGCACGTTTCCTGGTGATTTTCAAAAAAAGGAAATGGCAAGGGACCATCCCCTTGTTCCAGGGACGTCCCAGGGGCAGGGACAGGTCATTTCGGACAAGGGACCCATCCCTGGGTTACCCTGCTATTTTGTTTTGAAAGAGTAAGATTTTATCTTACCTTGAGATTAAGCCTTAATTAAATAGTTCAATGACAATCGTAAAATGCCATTGTCATCCACCACTCATCTCAATCTCACAACATTATGTAGAGAGGTCCAATTGAAGGGAGTGATGCACATATACTCATTATTCTTTTCCATAAATTGCTCATCAGCATGAGCTTGAATATTATGCAAGCAAGAAAATAGCCGGCATTGTATTTTATCTATATGGCAATTTCAGTTTTGGTTACAAACTAAAGAAATAGAATTCATGACTTGATTATATATTTGGTTGTGTATAAGAAAATAAATATGCTTTTGATGGGGAAGAGGCCCTCCAGGAATTCCTCAATCGTGAAGATGGTTGGTGCAGGAATTTTATGCCCAAAAAATATTTGGCAAATATGATGTCAAGGCAAACAGCCTTCATGCAACTTCTACCAAACTTTTGTGGATATTATCATTGCATGAAAATTATGTTAGGATAAACATTTCTGAAAACTTTTTAATCAATATGAGGGTGCTTCAAATTCTTACTTGAGCAATAATGACACATTAACATCATTACATTTCCTAGAGTGATTGCAAAAAAAATAAAACCTATGCTATGGTTTATCCCTTTTTTATTGAATCACAAACTAAATGAAACCACGATACCAAAAATTATTTTATCTAATATGTTATCAAAATCAGGGTAACAGTCATATTGTTCGGGCTAGCTTGAAGTCTCATATCTACATGAATCAAAGATAATTAACACTGTTTGCGATATGAATAGCAGTTCCTTTTATATACATGTTATTAAGATAGAACTGTCACAGGGAATCCCACTTCAAATGGCTGTTGTTTCACATGTATTAAAGAGGCTTATAATTCGTTTCAATGATTATCTCTTTCCCCAAGCTGCAAAGCTTCCATTGTCTCTAATAATTGTGAGCACTCACCCACAAGTATCCAATACCACCATCAAAATTGTCTCTAAAAATTGTGAGCACTTACGCATATCTAGTAACTCTTGTGAACTCATAGAAAACCTTGTGTGTGAACCGTAAACTTATGTTATGTTGTACCCCAAATTAAATATTTTGCTACACTTAGGCATTTTGAAGAAATGAGTAAAAGTCTTGTCAAAATTGTCAAAAAAAGTTCAAAATTGGGGTTTACATGTCTTGCATGAGGGGTAAAAACTAAAAAATTTCAAAATCTGAAGATCTGGGTCTGCTTAGAGCGACCAAGTCTACAAAACCCAAATCTCAGTCTTTCATCCCTACTTTTTAGGAAAATTGCTATTTTTAGAAACTTTCCAAAAATAGTAACTTTTTTTGGGTTTTTTAAGGTTTCTTTCGAAATGGATACTGGCAAAATTTTCTAAGAATAGAAAATTAGACTATTAGGGTTCAAACTGATTTTGATTGGCTCAAAATACTTCCTCATTAGGCTAGTGCAGTCAGAATCACAAAACGATCAGTTTTGTCCTTGTTGGCGTAACAGCTAACACCTCTGGAGTGCAAGTTGGTACGGACAGCTATGCACACTACGCAATGAGTGCTCTTCAAATTAGGAGGGGAAGCTCCCTTGTTGTGCTTGACAAAAGTACTTGAAAAGGGAAATAAACTAAACTATATCCTGTCTTTTTGTCTCACCTATAAGAGGTACAAGGCTTTCAAGAAAACTCTATACGTTGCAGCTAAGTATTTTTTGGTTTCGTGAGACTTAACTACAACACACAAAACTAAGTAACTTAACTATCCAATCCCCTCAAGAACTCAGAGCATGAGGAAACAGAGCGGAGATGATTATCTGACGATAAGCTGGATACAGACTCACAACGTGAAGGAAAGGTGGCACAACTATCTGCTTGTCTGAATAGGCTTATTAGAAACGACAACGCACGATAAACTAAGTACAAATTCTCAACTTGAAGGCAAGGTGGCACAACTACCAGCTCAATCTGAATAAGTTTATTATTCACACAAATCACACGATAACCAAATATAGATTCTCAACTTGAAGGCAAGGTGGCACATCTATCAGCTCAATCTAAATGAGTTTATTGAACACATAACATGAAGGATAGCCAACTAGGACACTAAATTGCATAGGCGATACACGCATACAATCTACAATCAAACTAGCCACTATATCTAACTAAAGCAAGAATTCACCATCATAATTGCATGAAACCCAAGTGGCATAACAATTCATCATAATAGTAAATACTCATGAACAGATACAAAACGAGCAATATTACAGGCAAGGTAGGCACAACATATATTTCTCTCTCGTGCAAAAGTTTGTGAACAGATACAATAATAGCGATACTACAGGCAAGGTGGGCACAGCATGTATGCTATAACGCAAAATTTATGTACAAATGAGCAAAAGCTCTTATTTATAGACATCAAAAGGTGTAGGGAACCCTAGAATCACCTTGAGTCAACTACAGTCTTGAATTGCATGCAAGATTTATTGCTAAACCCTAATAAAGCAAACTATACAATTAACTGGAAAGCTACCATCAGTTAACTGAAAACCTTAATCTATGTGGACAATGTGCAAGCATGCACGTCCTTATTGAAAGCAAGTTAATTGGAACACTACCATCAGTTAACGTCAACCCTAAATACAACTCCAAGTGAATAAAGCTAATCCCAGAATAGACATGCATGAGATGAGACAGCGAGTTAGCTTGAAAAGATAACACCAAGTTTAAATTCTGTGTGTAATGTCTATCCTGAGAGGTGGGAACTGAAGTCTACTGATCGTGATCTTGAGCAACCAATCCCTCAACGAGATTGTTAACTACATCACTGTCTGGAGCTCTGATACTCTGCCGAAGTATGCTATGTCTACGTAGCATGTCCTCACCAGCTGTGATCTTGGACTGAAGTTCACCTCTGCTCCCGGTTGCTTCATCGAACAATGCCGATATGACTGTAAGCTGATTAATCTTACAGCCAATGGTCTCCCCACTGAAAATAGTATGAATGAGTGCCTGAAGCTCTCACTGTACATCAGTAAGCTCAACATATGCACCACCCTCAATCTGATACCGCCACAGTAAGCGAGACACTAAGGTTCTCATAAACCGGAGTGCACTAGTAACGTGCTCTCTACTCTCAGCCAACTCTGATGCCATTGTTTCCTCTATCTTTTCCTTGAAAACCAACTGTGTTTTCCAAGAGTAGATAGCCTCTTTATCCTCTGCATCTATGACTGATTCATATGCCATACTCAGGTGAGCAATCATAATGTCGTCCCCGGGTCTATTAATTGCCATGTCTCGCTCTTCATCTTGGAGATGTAGACGGAGCTCTCGTGCATTGTACCACAACTGATATAACTCTGTAAGCATAGAACGGCCTCTAGCAATGAACTCCTCCTCCCATTCCTCCAAACACTTGCTGTATGCAACCAAATGATTAAGCTGGCCCTGTTCTGCTGGAGGCTCAAGCATCGGCAGGAGTGTGGCGGTAATATCTGACTTTTGTACAAGGCTATAAATGTACTGACGAAGCTGTCTAATTTCAACCTTGAGGGCTGCCTTGTCTTCTCCGTCCTTCAGCATTCTATCCCTGGCACTGTCTGTAGCAACTTGTAGGAGATCAACCTGAGTCTGGCGTGTGCTACAACCAAGGTTGACTATGATAACCTTGAAGTCCTGAGATTCCAACTCATCCAAGTTGTTCCCTTGTGGACGTATAGCAGTCTCGATGACAATCTCCATATCAGTATTCCTCTCCACGTGGACCATGTTCTTGATCCTCTTGTATGGCACATCCTGGTAAACCTGATCAAAATCTGAATGATTAAGGACATAGGATGGCTGCCTCCTCTTCCTTCCCAGTTGAGTTTCAATCCAAGACTGGTCTCGGCTAATGCTACTGGAAGGGTCTGTACTAGCAACAGGAGGCTCTGACGAGAGTGAATATGTAGAGCTGCTGTGAGATGGGAAGTCTAAATCCAATTCGATATGAATTGGGACTGGTGACTGCTCTCGAACTGGTGTAGGAACTTGAGGCAGAACCTCAGGCACTGGCGGACTCTGGACTGGCCTCTGAACTGGCTCTGTGACAGGCTGTCTGACAGGGTCCATGTGTGTATCAATGGCAAGCACCTTGCCTTTTGAATTGTTTAGCACTTGACTTTTCTTGGGAGGGTTACTCCTCTTCTTCTATTTAGGTTTCGACGAGCAAGGTAGCGAAGGATTCACCACTGGCGGCTCTGCTCTAGGCACACTTACCCTCCTGGTCTTCTTGCTGTTGAGGTAAAGTATACTGTTTTGGATAACTCTACTTGACCTCTCTTTTACTGTTGCGTACTCCTTGGCGTACCAATCAACTGCTGGCAGTGGCTGTGTGTCAACCTGCTCTATAAAAAACTGAGGAAGAACTTCTCCCTCATCATCTGATAAACCTCCCACATCTTCTGCTAAGAATACAAAAATTTGTGAGAGAGAAGCGGTTGTAGCTACGTCTGCGAACTTCGAAGTCGTCCACGCAATTTGCCCAATAGTCTTCCATAGAAGGCTTATGATATGCGCGACCACCGAGGAGAGCTGTGTAATGACCCCAAGGATCATAGGCACGTACCTCAACAAGATACTTCAGATGATACCTTTCTAGCTCCTGTCCTGCAGCTTTGGCATCAACTATCGTCTTGCACCAATATATTCCAAATTGAAAAGGAAAATTGGCAGCTGGTTTATGCTTGCGGCGTAAATGACGATGAACATCATGTAACTGCCTCATGAACTCCATAAAAACTGTTCTATCCGAAGGATAGCGTGGAAGCATAGCTGGATTTCCTATAAATCCATATACTCGGATATAAGTGTATGTCGGGAACTGAATGAACCAGTCTGCCCAACCATCCATCGCTGCTCTAGCAACTGCCAAGATACGAACATGCAACTCCCGGTCCAAATTTCTCACTATATAAGTCAGGAAAGCCTCGTGAACACGCTTGAAGTGGTGTTCAACCTTAGTGAATTCAAGCTGATCATAATAGTGAGACTTTTTGAACACTTAGAATGCCAACGGTGTTTGACCCTCGGAATTGACCCTGATAGGCGATCAAGTACACGATGTAAGAACACATGTGAAACTCGTGGGCAACTAGGAAACCAATGATCTGCTTGTGGATAACGTCACTGATGAAGGATGCCCAGTCATAATGCTCCTGCCCAGATATGGTGCGACCAATGATGTAATACATCCAAGGCTGGAAAACATTTGCATGTGAATGACCTGAGACACGATTCAAGAGTGTAATTAGAATCGCAAACTCATCCTTATACTCACCACGACCCACATTGTTTGGAAATTTGTTCTTCGCTTGCTTTAACCATCATTCTGCCATTTTGCTTTCGCACTTGTCCACATCAGCATTGAATGCATGCTCGCACTGCTCCATAGAAATAACCAAACTATTCGGGTGCTGAGGGATACCAAAACTTCTTTCTACATCCAGAGGCTTGAGACTGCAAATAACTCGTCCATCTACTGACACTATCTCACGAGTAGCAGAGTTGTAATGCTTAATACAAGACATCACGAACTCAACACAATGAGCAAAGATAGGTATGGAACTGGCCTCAAGTAACCCGGACGGCTGAATATTCTGAATAATCGAATCTCTGATTTTGACTGGATCTAGGACCGCCTCTGGTAGCACCTTATGGAGATTCGTCTCAACTATCCCGATGAAGTCATGAGTAAGGACCGATTTGGTCTTGTATTCGAGCTGAGTGTATTGCATTTTGAAAAACTCGCCTGTTGACTGTGAACTCGACTATGTTCTGACAAGATTTCTAAAAAGTTAAAAATAGCCTATTGAAGGGTTATTTTCGGCGAAAAATCTGAGATATGGGTTTTGTCCAGAAAAAGATTCTAAGACAACCCAGAACGTCAGAAATGCGAAAATCTGACTTCTACTCGACCATGAAAAGAATTTTCAGTTGAGAAAATTAGAAACTCGAGAACTGATGCTTTGGAGTTAAAAATTCCTAAAAATTCAAGCACATGAATTTAATTCGAGGAAGCTATATAGAATCGATCCAAATGATTAGACTTCCCAAAATTTTCCAATTTCAGGAACATGCGAATTGAAATCTGAGAGAATTTTGAGAATCAGAGAGGAGAAAAGATGTTTTTTCTATGTTCTTCTGTTAAAATCGCCCCCTGTTCTTCAAACTTGCTGATGATTGTGGACTTGCACCTGCAAAAGGAATTATTTGATGCAATCGCCACTGAAAAACTGATAAAATCGCCCAACCTGTGAAGAAAATCGCCTTTGCCTTTGAGGAATTACGAATTTCTTTAACTTGGATGAGTGTTTAATGATAGGCGCCATGAATAAATAGAGAAAATTCGCACCATAATGCTAACTGCAAGATTTAAAAACCTCGACTGAAATAGAAAGCTTCTGATTGGACCCCTCCAGTTCGAACTAAGACTGACTTCAAGTCCGGAATAAAATAATAATAAAAATATTTATCATGCAATTTGAAAATCCAGCACAAAGAGGCGCCAATTTTAGAAAATCGCCCTTTAATGCTCAAATATGCAAAAATAAATATTTAATATTATTTTAATCAATTGACAAACCACGTTGAGCTCTTGGATGGATTCGGCGAACTTCACTGATTTCGAAAAGTCCTCATTTGTCCTCATAGGCGTCCATTTGCTCAAGATATTTCGTCTTTTATTAACTTCCTACTTCAACTGGCCATATTCAACACTGATTTCCGGGTAACCGAGTGATGCTGAGACTGAGCAAGAATATTCATTGCAAAGCCTGTAGAGCAAGGAAGAAATGTCTGTTGGGAGTCATCACTGCAAAATCCATCATTTAACACCTCAAAAAATTAGGCGCCTTTGATTAAATTGCTTTTCAAACATCAGACTTAGCCGTTTCTTCATACTGCCATCTGACGCTTCAAATGACTGTTGACGATGAACGGTGAACCCTGTTGACTGGATGATAGGCTCACTGCGTGACTAGAGGTATTCCGCATCCAACGAATATACGCAAGGTACCTGAAAGCTATATTAAGGACCACAAAAGCAAGGGAGCCCCTGGCCTGAAAAGGCTCAAACACCATTTTGACAAAAGTACAACTCTCAACCAGATGCCCTACTTTGACCTCTGATAACGGGAGTTGGGGTGACATGATTCGAGCACCATTTGTTTCAATGCGTAGCCAGAAGGACCTACAAGAGATGTCTTTGGAGGTGACGAAGCAAGAAAACTGCTTCTAAGACCTCAAAGAGAAGGGCGCCTTTCTCAAGATGGAATATACGACCAGACTAGGCCATTTTTTCAATTTGTCTTCGTTTTCAGTATTTTGTAAAGACCTCGCACGTACGAGCATTTGCCAAATCCCAGAGGCTAACAGTTGGGCTCGTTGGATAGCTAGAGTAATTGCGCACAAGTCCCATGAAGACTGTGAAAGCAAATAATACCATCTGATAGGCCTAAAGGCTGGGCGCCCCTGGCCTACAGAGGCTACAGTGAATATTTCATGTTTCTCCACCCTCTGATTTACGTGCCTGGTAGAATCTCTGCCACGATCTCTCAGAATATTGGATTGACAGGTTGACTGGTGCATTGCAAAACCGGACTAGAGTAGCACAGATGTCAGGAAAACCTCATCTGCAATTTCAATCATCTCAGGGGTCATTTTGGAGGGCACCCCTAAGCTACAGGGGCACAATTCACCATTAGAGGAAGTTTCAGCAATCTTCTTGTAACTTCATCTTCTAGCCCCGACTGCCGGAGCTCTGGGTCTCGAATGTCTACATCTGGTAGCTCGTCAAATAGCCGGACTAGTCGTAAAGAGATTAGATGCATCAATAGGCAAGAATGCCAGGATCTAGACCCTCTTTAAGAAGGGTGCCCCTCAGCTATAGGGGCGCCAAAGCTTGTGAACTGCTCATCTTCGCAATCTGCAACCTCTAGAATCCTCAACTTCTGACGTCAGTTAATTGAGTTACAGACCTCGGATAACCTCACAGGATTACTCATCGGATAACTAAGCTAATTCTGAAGAGATTGACAGCGTTTATGAGCACATGCCACAAAATCTAGACCTTCAAAGAGAAGGGCGCACCTGGGCTACAGGGGCGCAATTTTGCTTTTGCCTGAGAAATCTTCATAAATTGATTACTGAAATCTTCGTCTTGGTCACTGAAATGACCATGCAAAGGTATAATTGTCACCGTGAAATGCCTCGTTCTTAATCCCCGATTCAGGTTCTGATCAACAGGTACTGCCTTTGACTAACACAACACTGACCAAACTCCATGCTTGATATTGCCCAAAAACTGTATTTTGACATTATTTTAGTAAGGTTTAGACTCTTTTAAACAAAATGCCTTGATGAAGCAAAAAATTTGGTTTGGGTACAACAATCCTAGTAGGTCTAATTTGCTTTTTCAATTTCAGAAAGCATTTTGGGAGCTTCAAAGCCGTTAATGGAGGCCAGTCAGCTGCCAACTGTCAGAGTCAACATTCAAGCATTGAACAAAAGATGAAATGATGAACGTGCATGCAGATCGAAGAAAGGAAAAGGAAAGCATATGGAATGAAGGACAGGAAGGCGAAAACTATGTCATAAAAACTAAGTCTGGAAGACATGGGCGCCCCTGGAGGAGAAAGGCGCCCAACTTTTCAGGGTATCAGATGATGAAATCAGGGTTTGTGCTCCAAGGCAAGGTTGTTCAGATTCTTCCCAGCTCCGCAGTGAGTTTGGCGACGTGATCATAAGATCAACCAGTCATCCAGAATTCAAGATCGAACGGTGAGGTTTCTACCAGAAGACAGAAGGCAAACCATCAAAACTTCATAAAATTTCTAAGTTTGGGAACTTTGGGCACCCTAGGTGCCCAGGGGCGCCAACCTTTTGAAAAGTCAAACTCAACAATCAAGGTTTGCAGATGTGCTCAATCTCTTCAGGATCCTGTCAGCTTCGCAATGGATGTCTTCGTCAAATCGTCAGACTTGTCAATCACCGGAAAATCCAAATCAAGCTGAAGGTATTAAATGAAGGTTCACCTTTGAAGAATGAAAATCAAGTAAAAAATAAGTCTGGAGGAGTTGGGCGCCCCAGAAGGAGATAGGCGACCTACATTTTGAGGGCCTAAATGGGAGAATTTGCCAATGAAGCCTCCACCAGGTCTTCTCTAGATTCGACCAAGCTTTCCAACAAAACCATCAGCAAATCAATCAGAGTTGGCAATCATCAAATGTCGAAGGCAGAACAGAGGGAAAAACACAAGCAAAACATCAAAAGTCAAAAGCTAGGTAAAAAATATAGAAAAAATTCTAAGTTTGGTTAAGTTGGGCACCCCAGCTAGCCGGGGGCACCCAAGCTTTTGAGGCCTCAGATGCAGCTTTCAGGAGATGTCACTCTCAGGAGACCCCCTTCAGAATCAGTCAGTCTATCCAGTGAATCTGATAGCCAATTGATCCAATAGGTCTAGCTCCCGAAATCAAGAATTCATCAGAAGATCAAAGGGAAATGAAGAAAACTTGATGAACACAAAAATGGCTAACACTGGGAAAGTTGGGCGCCCCAGGAGGAGATGGGCGCCCATGATTTTGAAGGACTAAAAGAAGTTTATAGCTAAAACTGCCTCCAGGTTGATCTCAGAATCAGTCAAGCTCCGCGATGGATCACTCAATCACTCCACAGGATCCTCCGAGCATCCAAAAATCGAAGATCCAACAAGGTTCAAAATCATGAAAAAGTTGAAAACTCAAAAAAATGACTAAGTCTGGAAGAGATTGGTGCCTCCAGCCAAGAAGGGCGCCCAAAATGACTTGCCTTAGCCAAATTTTCAAAGTTGCAAGATGAAGATAAAATGTCCATATTCAATGCACAGGCAGATATTAGGGTTTGGAGGATTAAAGCAAAAGAAAGCAGAGTTATCTCAAGCCTAAAAACCTATTTAAGATGCCTTTGCCATTCAATTTTCATCATTTTTTGCAAGTGACGTCCAAGTTGAAGAGGAGCAGCAACTTAGCAATTTTTCTTTTCAAGATTCAAGAGCTCAAGTTTGCTGATTTTCAAGTTCTTAATCAATTTTAAGACCAGCACACTTTTTACATGCTTTTTACATAACATCAAATTTTTGGAGGTCAGAGTTTTTAAATTTCAGCAATCTGGGCCTTCTTAGCTCATCATTCTGAACAATTTTTGAAGAAATTTTTCAAGTTGCAGCAGCTTCTTTTTCCTTGCATGTCCATGAAATCATCAAAAAATTTAAGTTTTGATCATCTGTGTCCTTTCTAAACATTCTTCTGAACAAAACCCAGGTGTCAACTTTTTTTGTGAAAAACTGAAGAAATTAGGGTTTGTTGTTTTTTCAATCTACACTCAAAATTTTCAAAAACGGATGATCTAGGTCTTCTTGCAACGAACTTCTGAACAAAACCCATATCTCAAAAAAAATTCAAAAAATTTGTCTATTTGAAGAAGAAAACCAGCATTCTAAATTTAGAAAGTGTGCAAAATTAAGGTTTTCATAATGGAATACACTCCCAATGATTTCAAGACCAAGTCAGTACTATACCATGACTTCATCAAAACAGCTGAGACTGACTTGCATCACATCAAGCCGATGTTCGACTTACGTGCTTTGGAGAACGCAAGTAACACTACAATCAGAAACGTAGGGCACTTTGGACTTCTCGCAGAAGCATCCATTCCTATTTCAGTGCAAAGTCTAGAATTTGTAATCGCTTGCATAAAGCATTACAATTCGGCAACTCAAGAGATTCAATCAGTAGATGGAAGATTGATTTGCAGCCTGAAGCCAGATGTGATTGAAAAATGCTTCTCAGTTCCACCTTGGCCTAAAAGTGTGACTATCGTCAAGGGAGAATGTGAAAGGATATGGGATATGCATAAAGAGAAATACAACAAGAAGATTGCACAAAAGTGGATGAAAGAAAAACATAAGACTCTGCCGAAGAACATCAAGCGAGGGGAATTCAAAGATGAAATTGCTATCATGATCACCTTGCTCAACAGGGTCACTAGACAAGAAGATGCTACGAAATTCCAGCCCTGGATGTTCTATGTTATACCTCACATCATGAAGAAGACTGAGTTCTATGAATGGGCAACCTTAATCAGTGACAGCCTCCATCAACATATAACAGAATACTTCCAGATTCATGAGTTCCACATGGTCTCCTACCTAGTCTGCCTAGTGGCCTTCCAGGGCCAATTTAGAGGGTTGAACACTGAGGGGTCTCTAAACGTACAGCATGTCTATAACTACTACCCTCAGCTGGAATTCACAAAGTCATTGCACCATTACAAGAGGGTGAACGAGGCTTTCCTCATGCACACAGCGAGAGACCTGGATAATGAGTTGCACGTCCATATTTCATCAACTGCCAGGGCAGCAATAGGAGAGTGGACAGATTGGTTTATAAAGTTTCCTACATTCACCTACCTCAAAGTCTATGGCTTCTCCAGTCCTCCACTTATGTTGCCAAAGTACCCATCAGATGAAGTTGTTTTCATGGAATTCCTAAGGCGAGCACATGATGTCCACACAATCTTGAGGAATAGAAAGAAACCCGCCTTCAGTTTTCCATTTGGACTAGGAATTTATACATGCAGATCAGTAGCGGATGCTAAGTCCATGGGTAATGAGTTGGCAACACTTGGTCTCAAGCCATACGGCGAAAGACGATCATATGACCCTCATGGAGTCTTCGCTGCCCGACTTGAGAAGAACTATGCTCATTTGCCCACTCTTGAAGATTTTTGGGCTAACTACAGAGATGAGTTTGAGGTGCAAAGGCGTAGTTACAGCAGGCTTACTCTTCATCAAATGAAAGACTACTTATTAGAGGATATCGAGGGATTATCAGATGATGATGGAGATGTACTTCTCCCAATGTACACTCGAAAGCGAATTGAAGATCAGCCTCTTCCACGGGTCAATTGGGCTAACAAAGAATCCCTCTCAGTTGAAGAAAGGACAAGACAAGTCCTCAAGCATAGCAAGGTTTTCCTAGTCCTCAAGAGGAAGAAATTCATTCCAACAGCAGAACCGCCAAGGGTACAATTATCACTTCCCTCTTCAGGAGCACAATCAAAAGGGAAAGGTGTAAGTCAGTTTCAAGAAGGTGTATAGGGCAGCAGGTCAACTAAAAACGTAAGGTGTTCAGACTTCTCAGTTATAACCATACAGGAACAGCCAACAGCTGAAGCAAAAGCTCCTCCAGAAGAGTCTGTGCCTCAAAAGGAAACAGAAGATGTGCCTCTGACACGTGATCCTACATCATCGCCAAGGTCTTCGCCAATTCATATTGATATAGAGGATGAAGAAGATGAAGAAGTTGCAGTTGAACCTCTCAAGGAAGTTAGTAGAGATACCATATCTTGGCTTGAGAGCTCCTTGGGAAGGAAGAGGAGAAGACCTTCATATCAATTGAATTTTGATGATCTTGACAACATCTATCAGGAGGCACCTAAGAAGAAAGCAAAGAAGCAAGTTCATTTTGAGAGAAATCCTGATGGTGAGATGATCATGGAGACTGCTACGCCTCCTAAAGATAGAAACAGAGATGAAGTGGATGTAGATGACTTTGTGATGGTGAAGGCTAATCTTGGAAAAAGCACCAGACATGTGGATGTTAGTTTGTTCAAAGTTGTATCCGAAAGCCTTCAAGAAAGAGTGCTCAATGATGGAGAAGACAAGGCAGCCCTCAAAGCTGAAATACAGCAACTCAGGCTTTACATTTCTAACCTTGTTCATGGCACTTCACAGGCTACTCAGTTGTTGCCCCAGGTTTCAGAGACACCAGCTGATCATCATCAGTTGAGGCAGCTGGTAATATGTGGGAAACAAACTCAAGAATGGATTGAGAGTTTCATCGTCAGGGGAAAGGAAATCTTGGCACACATGTTTCAGCTAAGGGATAACGCTCATAAGCTACGTCAAGAGATTCAAGGATTTGAATAGTCAATGGCAGAGGCAAAACCAAGGCATGGAATCATCATTGTAGATTTGGATACAGCCGATGGTTCAATGGTTTCAAGAGAACACAAGAAGCAGATCCTTGCTTGGAGAGAGCGTCACATCTTCAAGGTGTTGGCGTTTAAATCTGCACCTCTGGAATGCGGATTTGAAAACGGACAGCTATGCACAGATAAACTGCTCTTCAAATTAGGAGGGGAAGCTCCCTCTTGCTGATGGTGTTGAAAGAAAGTAAACTAAGAAGTAAGTTGCCTATCTTTTTGATCAGCTAGAGCACAAGGTTTATAAAACACAAACGCCGCAGCTGAGATTTTCTGAGTTAAGAATTTCAACTACGACTAACTTAAGCTAGAGACGTTTCTAACTTCTCAAGTAATACGCAAAGCAAGAGAAATTAGAAATGGACAAGGATGATTCTCTGACAAAGTACTTCAATAAACTCTTTTCCAACAAATAGCTACACACTTCAATGTAAGCTGAAATCGAGATCATAAAAGCATAACACAAATAACGGAAATCTGAGATTTTGGACCAAGGCAAAGGAGGCTCATGATTTTATTACTCAAACTTCTAGAACAAAGCTCACTTCTAACATGCCTGGAGCAAGAAATTGCAGCTAAAGAGGCTTGCAATCTTGCTCTTACACAATAGAAACAGCAATCACATTAACTCCTTGTTGGCTAAAGAGGCTCAACAATTTATCTATGATAGCCAGATAACAACTGGCATATCTGGAATTTCATGATTTGCTAACACAATAGCGGATTAAAGAGCCTTAATGGTAAGGCTCTTATTTATAGACAAGCGGAGAGTCACGGAACCTAAAATCTCCTTGCTTTCACAATCTAGGGCTTGCTTTCGGCAAAGCGAAACTTTATTATAAATCTAGAAAGAAGATAACATATAAAACCCTAGAAAGCAGAAAAAGTGGGAAACGCCAACTAATACATCTTATCTTCTTTCTATCCTCAAAGAATGGATAAGTATTATTCCAAGAATAGAAAGAAAGCGGAAAAGAAAGCTTCTAGAAGAAAGCTGCTTTAAAGCTCGATCACATCCGCTAGGAAGTTTGAGATTGTGTCCCGGTTCGGTGCATCTATGCCAACTAAGGCAATATTCTGATTCTCCAAGATCTCTTCGCCTTTTGTGATCAAACCTAGAGGATCTTTCACTTCTTCAGTTGCTTTATGAGTTTTGTTCTTGAAAAACATCGCTGCCCCAAAAGATGACTCACAAATTTGATAACTTGGCAGCTCTGCAACTTTATGCTTTTGACACTTTGCTTGATTTCCAATAGAAGAGTATTGCACAACTCTTTTCTGATACCTTTCCTTTTTCTCATATCACACCTTCTCTTGTTCTTCAGCTGAGATGATGAAGTTTTGACATAGTGCTGGTTCGGTTTTAAACTTGAGGGGAGTCTATTCCATATTGAAAACCTTGAAGAATGACTGTAAACTCGCCTATGTTCAGACAAGTCTTGAGCAACTTTCTATTTTTAGAATGCTGGTTTTTCGTCTTCAAACGGACAAATTTTTGGAATTTTTTCTGAGATATAGGTTTTGCTCAAAATTTCATTACAAGACAACCCAGATTGTCCATTTTTGAAAATCTTGAATTTTGACTGAAAAAGCAGCAAACCCTAATTTCTTCAATTTTTCACCAAAAAAGCTGGCACCTGGGTTTTGTTCAAAATATGATTAGAAATGGACCCAGTTGATCAGATTTGAAAAACACTGATGGCTGATCGAAAAAGCAGCCAACCCTAGAATTTGAAATTTTCTTGAAAAAAGCTGCGATATGGGTTTTCTTCAGAAGACTGATTAGCAAGGACCCAGATGGTTGAAATTTGAAAACACTGAGGTTGTCACTGACATGCAAAATAAAAGCACTTGCTGCAACTTGATGAAGTTCTTGAAAAATTCTTCAGAAGATTAAGGCAAAAAGACCTAGGTGACTGAAAAATGGAAAGCCTTGGCCTTCTGCTTGAAAAATTTGATCTTCTAGATGAAAAAGCTTGAAAAGGCAAGGGTTTATGTTGCTGGTCTGAAAAATATGATGAAAAACCAGCAAGCTATGTTCTTGTAATGTCCCCTTCTCACGTGATGATCGTTTACGTTGTGGATTGGCCTATTGGGAGACTAGTAGTACAATGCCGGATGGTGAAATTAGGGTTTCCTAGTTTTGAGGAGGTTGTTGCTTGGAGTTTGGATTTCTGACTGCGGATTCTTTCTGGGTTTTCAGAGAGCTTCGCAGTGGTGTGTTCAGTTTGGCATTCCGGGCAACTTCGCGAATTTACTATTTTTAGTAAATTCTATTTTTGGCAGTGGACAGTTGGTTCAGTTCAGTGGATCCTTCTTCAGTTGTTTCAGCTGGCACTTCAGTTTTGGCCTTGGGCGCATTATTCTTGGTGAGATAAGTAATTTTCTTATAATATTATATTTTAATATTATATGACCCTTTTGTATAGCAAGCACAACTTAAGTTGTTTTAAAAGAGGGACTTTAAGGGTCTAGGCGCCATGGAGGAATAAGTTATATTTTATAAAGTCAAATATTGAGCTTTTGAAAAAGGACGCCTATATGAAGGTTTGACTTTATTTTAAAATGTGAAATAAGCAAAAGTGAAAATGGACGCCATCTCTTGGAGGGAAAAGGTGAATTTGAAATTAGGGTTTTGGGCGCCCTCTGGAAGCTTCTAGATGTTTCTCTCTCGTCTATATATTCAGGCCTCAGCTCTTCATTTGGCATCTTCTGTCTACTACACCGTTATGCTGCTGGATTGATTCAGGCACTCGCTTCGAGGAAAGCACACCTCCTAGCATTGGCTCATCTTCTTGCTTGAAAGATAGCAACTAGTTGAAAGGTTAGCATGTATTAGGATTATATTGCATTTTCAGTTGAGTAATTGCATTTTGGAGTTCTAGTTTGCATTTTCTATCATAATTCTGATGTTGCTGAATATCATTGAAGAATGTAAGTTTCACTCATAGCTCATGGAATAAAATTGCTATCATTCTGGGTACTGTGTCCATTGATTTGTCAATGAAGGGCAACCATTCTAGCATGTTTTCAGATTTTATTAATGACTGTGTGATTTTATAAAGAAAATTCGCCCTTGCAGCTGGGTCGTACCATCTTGTAGTATCATTGAAATCCGTGCAAAATAATTAAGGGTCTTTTGGGGTAGTTTTGGGGTTGCATCTTAGTCGCCACCATTCATAGAGTAATCTGCATTCAATATCTCATCAATAGGTTGAGTTTGGAGTTAGCTACGTGCTTTTTAATGAGTTTTCATGCTGCTGTTCTGTATCAGTTCTGTCAAAAACAGTCATATCAGATTTGAGAGAGTTCATTAGATGTGTGAGGAATTGGTATTCATTGAGTTTGGGAGTGTGAAAGGGAGTTCTTAATTGATATAGCTTTGAAAGGATTCTAATCTTATGATATTGACAGACTCTCTAATTTGTTGTAAGCTGAACAGTAGTACTGTCAGCAATTCTCTCCTCTCATTTCATATTTACTTGTACTGCCCACTGAATAAGTGGAAGAGGCTGGCTTGCCGCCTTTTACTTTCTTGCATTGTAATTTCCTAAGTCTCCGCCATATGGTCGCCTCCTATCCTTCACGGATTGAGTAGCACATACTTGGTGTTGAGCTATTTTTCAGTATTGCATTAGATAGGGATCCTCTGACCGAATGCTCGTCGTTCACCGGCGCATCTCGTGGTTAGAGTTCTTATTCAGCAATTTCCTTTGAGATCCTCTGACCAATGCTAACACCTTGCCCTCATCAGGATCCTGGTGTACATTCTGGTTAGAGTTTCTTTCCGCATCGTTTTGGTTTATGCTAACCTTAATGGGTGCATGTTGCATTGTAATCAATTGTGAAAAAAAATAAAAAAAAT
>VDFB02143158.1:0-24236 GCA_007258455.2 Sequoia sempervirens | reverse complement strand
TTTTGTGCTAGCCTTCTACATCACTAAGTTGAGGGAGTGGATGGTGCTACTATCCAAAAAAATGTTTATATGTTGTCTCAAGCAATAAACCTACTACCTTGTAATTTTTAGCATTCTCCCTTACGACTTAAGTAATGTTTGCAACACCTACCATCTATATTGTCTCTCTAAATATTTTCACAATAAAATTTGCATCGTTCACTTGCCTCTCACAAATGCTACCACCCTAGACGATGCTACCCTTTTAAGGCACTTTGCAATGACATTAATCAAAAGCCAATTTTAATAATACTTCAATACATAAAAAATATGGGCAATATGTTTTGGTCCATAAATCCTTGAATCGTTGTAGTGACGTTTCTACAAATTGTTTTTAACTTGCCAATAAAGTGATGTACATCTTCTCACACCCATGGCCTACATAACTTAAGAGTGCTTGACTAATTGTTGTCACTCTTTCCAACCAATATGGTGACCTCACTATGTTGAAAGAAAACCCATTAACAAAAATACAATGTCCAATGTGTTCATCTACAATGTCTTGCCTGAGCTTGAAATACTTTACCCAATTGGCCTCTTTTGCAAGAATGAGGAGTATGTCACAAAAAAGGTGCGACAAGCACTATTTGAAATTATATATATGCCTCTAACGGTGGCTTGTGCAATCCTTTCTTAGTTAAAAGATAAAATCTTAATTTTAATTTTATGTAGAACTTCTTTCTCTTTGATATATGAGAGAAATTGTGTTGGCCTCGTCGTTGCACCAAAAGGTCGACCTTTCAATGCCTGATACAAGTGTTAGTTAAGATCCACAAGAGGTGGTTAGACCATGTCAAAAACCCAAGCATTGTGCTGGACAAGGAAGACCAAGGGACATCTTGACAATCCCCCCCAACACAAGTGAGGGGTTTGAACCTGTGACCAACTCTGATACCAATTGTTGAAAGGTGCAAGACAACTAAGAGGGGGGGTGAATTAGTTGTTACCAAACTCAAACTCAAATCTCCAAACACTTATCAATTTCTTATCCATTTAATTCTTTTATTAAGTATGAACATGAAATGCAAATAACATAAAGCAATATCAACATAGGAAACACCATATTTACGTGGAAAACCCAATGAGGGAAAAACCAGGGTAAGGATTAACTCACAATATAAAGTAATATCAAAAATCGAATACAAAGATGCTCACTATCCAAAATGACTCACTATCCGAATATAAAAGCTCACTGCCTACAGATAGGACTAACTGTCCAGAAGGAGGCTCACTACTTACAGAAAAAAAAGATTACAGAAAAATCCACCACTGCAAATTACACACATCCGCAACCATGATCAAAAGAATTGCAGACACCATCAGCTCACCACTTTCAGGAATCTAACACATTAAAGTACTGTTGCCTCAATTCACTTTCGCACACTCTGCTCTTCAAACTCATGGCATACTTGATTCATTCATTCGCAACATCTCGACTTGTATTTATACCTTCTTCAACCTTAGAAACTTTTTCCAAGGTCGACTACACACGCTTCATTTCATAAATTTAAATTAGGTCAGAAACTCAACATTCTCGTAGTGGAAAGGAATGGGAGTGGACCAAACCAACACTTAACCAAGACCCAAAACAATGTCTCAGATCAATCACACGCTATCTCAATTAATTCTTAATCCTTTGTATGAAGTGTAAACACTAGGTCGACCAAACCTAATGAAAACACAAATAAGCTTTGAAGTACATGCTTCCCAACAAGAGAATAACATGCAAATGGCACAACACGCTTCACCACATACCAAAACACATCTTGGAAACCTTCAGATTCATCCACATTAGCTTCAACAAACTTCATACTCAGAACACTCTTCACCAATCTATCCAAACTACACAGATACACACAGGGACTCTGGACCTTGCCCTCCGGAGCACCAAACCACAAACACTTTTGCCAAAACACATATACCACCTTAACAAGTCTTCTACTAGATCCGCAAGATTTGAAACAAACCAACTAAGGAATATAGAGTAGAAACATTTCTCTCAGTCCACAGAACAAAAACCCTGCCAACCGGTTCACACACCAGTGAACACAACTTTCACTCTTCAATAAACTAGTAGCTACAAATTAGGAGATGTCACCAACAGATGCCCATAAAAAACACTTCTGATCCCCACAAGCATAGGATCAACACAGAAGAAATGTGGAGCACAAACCGGAGCACATTCTAAATACACACAACTCCAACTTCTCTATTTATTAATTTTCTTAGAAGCACTTGGTAACCCATCATATCAACATATCTACAACATCATAAAGATAGCTCCATGTACTCACAACATCTCAACAACATCTCAACTATACATGCACAATCTGCAACATTATGTACTGTGTTGACATCAATGGCAACATTAATGACAACATCACTAAGCTTACTCATACTTGCAGTAGATTGTTCTTTCAACTCTGTTTTGTTGGACCCTAGATAAAATTTACTTCTTTAGTCGACCATATACATAGGAAAGTCATCATTTGACTATAAAAAACCTTATAGTTGTTATGGCATTGACTATAATGCCCACTATATGAAATAAGTAAAATATGCATCAAATCTAGCCTGGATCAAACCAAATACATGTAAACCTTAGAAATATCAAGTGTAATATATTGATAGTTTGATAGCTTAGATGTGCTTGCTCATGATTCCAGTAGCATGATGATATGATAAAGTAATATTCAATAGAAATTTGGACAACATAACAATAGCATAAAAGAGGACCCTCAAATGGGATGGGAGCCTTCTCATTTATAAAATTTCCATGAGAGGAATCAATGGCCAAGATTCATTGGTTAATGGATGGCTATGATTGAATGAGGATTAGGGCATGGATTAAAAGTTGTATTTATGTGACAAGTGTCATATGAGAGATAAGGGCTAGGTTTAATATTAGTATTAGGGCATCATCTTTATGTGAATGGTTAGGATTAAGAGGCGCGATATGAAATGAATGGATGAGATGGAAATTTAGTTTGATTTTTGGGAAGGTGTCTAGGTTCAATGAATCTAGTTAAGGTCTTAGTTATACATGTGAAACAGACACTTGTCACATGACAATTTTAGATTGTGATCCATGTGAACAAGTTAAGGACTAAAATTAAATGGACACTTGGACAAAGGTGAATATGCAATTAATTAAATAAATAATAAAATATTTGATTAATTAATGGGATCAAGTGAAAGGTAAAATAATTAAATAAATGATAAATATTTATTTAATTAAAGGTTAGGATAAAATGGGGGAAATGATGGAATTAATTAAATAATAGATATTTATTTAATTAATAGTTTAGGATAGGATAAAATAGGTGCGACTGGGTAAGGTAAGATTTTAGGTGTCTACACCCACCTCTAAGAAGCTTCTCAATTACCTTAACAAAGATGTGATGCTTGGTCAAATTTGAATGATCCATATGTTCCCAAACCTACTAAACTAGAGCTAACAACAACCATTTTGTACAAATACTTATTATAAGGAAATTTTTAAAAATATAGCCCCAACACATGTTGAATTAAAAAATAAAGCATAACAAAAATAGCGACAATACAACCCCACAATACATTTAAAAATAATAATAAATAACAATTAAAAAAACATTCAAAATATTTTGAAGGAAATTTTTTGAAATAACTTTTTTAAAACCTTAAAGTAAAATTGCCTTTGATGAATTTATTTAGTGCAAGTTAGTTGTTTCTTGTAGTACTTAGCAAGCACATTTTAGACCTTTGCAATTCTTCACCACCCAAAACTAAAACCCAACAAACTTGAACAATGAAAAATGGGAAGTCGAAATGATAGAAAATGTTTGTGTCTTGTATTATGTAATGAAGGCCTTTGAATTACTTTTAGTCAATTTAGGGTTTAAAAATACTTTTATGTATATGAGTGTTATGTTTAAGAAAATTGTAGGTACTATTGCTTGTAGGTACCCTTGGGTTAAGACCTCTAGATGAGTACAAGGACCATTATTGTTGAACCCAATACTTCAAAGAGTTTTACCCATACCAATGGTATTAATAGTAATCCTTCCATTAGGTTGAATGCTAGAGACTAACTTTTTATGAACAAACTTGATTCATTCATGAACCTTGGTCCTCAATTAAATACTACATGTTTCTCATATTTTATGTAAAAATTGCCATAAAATATCCTCTTGGTAACATTATTACATCCATTAGAACTATTGGTTTCAACACTTTTTGTCTTGGTTATAAATCCATAATATGCAAGTGAAGCAACACCATATTGTTTTTTCAAAAGGAGTAAATGAAATTTTCTTTGATTCCTCAAAAAAAAATGCTTTCTTAGGATTAATTATTATTATTTGTGACATCCATTTGCATGTTTCAATGAGAAAGTTTGATGTATGACAATTATCATGGTGTATTACTACAAGAATATCATTAGATTTCCTATTGAAATCCATTGTGTTTCTTGTTCATTATTGTCCTAGAAGTTTGGGAAAACAAGGTGGAAGTAGTCATAGCATCTTGCTTTATGGAGATTGATGCAATCATGGGAAAATGGTCTAATAAAGGACTATCCAACCATGCGGTCTTAACACAAATACACACACATTTTGTGCACAACGATAAACATATTCTCATGACCATCAACTTGATTCAACATATAGGTAACCAACAATTAAAATTACATCATTAGTATCTCTCACAATGGGCTTACAACATGCTAGGCCCATAAACCCTTGGCAGAAGAACCAAAAATGGGCTGCATGGGTGTTATTTCTTTCCAAGGGGAGAAACTTCGTTCAACATTCTTAGATTGTCTTCAACATCCAGTGCCAAGCATCTACTATCACTACATGTATCATTTTGAGGGGAGGATGCATGATGGGTCACATAAACCTTCTCTTTTTTCTATCCTATGGGGGAAACATCCATTGTACTTTGTGCTAGAAGTAGTCCTTGGGGGTTCATCATGAGTCCTATCTTCTTCACTTGTACATTCTATTTCATTGCATCATTTTTATTTTCCAATGGGTTTTTCCCCTTTACTCCACCTTATGAGAATTTGTACATGAGTACCTAACATGGCCTTGTAGCTAGGACTCATCATTAGTGCATACATTACTCCCTAAGTTGCACTTAAGGTGGGTGTTAGTGTATATAGTGTCATTATCCACCTAGTTAGCTAATCACCTTTCTAGGATTGACCTATTCACACCTAGCTTAAGTTTACTTAGGCTATTTCATAATCTTGTTTCACTTCATATGGTTGAGACATGTGTCCTCATCACTTGAGACAACTATTGAAACTTGCTCACACACTTGTCAAGTAAGCTCACAAAAGTGTCCTACCTATGGAGGGATAGTTAGAGTTTCACTTCTACCTTCTCACCTCCTCATCCTTGCGTATATATGCAATGCTTTTTCATTCTATTATACACTCTTCATTTGCATATTGATAGACATACTGTTGTGCTTATTTTATTCACTTGTGGAAGTTTGTTTCATACTCTTGATCTTGGCATTCTCCAACATCTCTCACAATGGGCTTACAACATGCTAGGCCTTAGTTGTTTAATTATGAATTGTACAAAATTTAAAATATATTACAAATCAATACTCAAACTTGATTCCCATCTCCAATCTCCAACATGTTCACTTTCAAATGATCATGAGTGATATTTATACAATAGATCCTAGTTTTAAGAATGATCAAAATAAGTATTCTCCTTCTTCAATCAAATCATCATGTTTCCAATATTTCTTACATACGTGCATACTTTCTTCCGTCTAATTATATTGTGTATCCATACTTGTTGTCACAAGTTCTTGTATTAAGTGCATCAACCACATACTTGATTTCAGCTTCACTCTACCTCTATACTATGATTCTTTGGATTTGTGGTACAAATTATTGTCTATTTCTTCATTTATACCTTGTCTACATTCACTTCTTCTCAACTAAAATAAAATCTCCCATATTTCCACTGAAATATCAAATCTTCATCCTTCCAAATGTCTATCCTCTAAAGCAATCTCATGATTTCTAACTTTGTTACTTTCTATTCATCCTCCAAGCATTCATTTATCCTTACTAACCACTCACAATCCTTTGTAGTCATCTCAAAATTTACTTCACTTGCTCTATATTCATCACACATTGTCTCACCTTTGGCATAAACCCTTTGATTGAATTCAATTCCATCACACTATCTAATTTACCTTAATCTTTTTATTTGGTACCTCACAATCATTCCATATCTTACCTATAATTTTATTTCTCTTAGTTTCCTTTGTTTCTTTATCAATAATCATTTGTACCATCAACAATTCCTTTTCTTTGCATTCTTTCTTTCAAAGTTTCTTCATTTCCAACTTTAGGTTCTTCATAATTTACTACAAATATGTAATTTCCTTTTATGTTACCACATTCCATTTTATCTTCAATTGTCCTCACTTGTACATCCTTGATTTTGTCTTTTGCATTACCACATTTTCTTATTCCTTCATTCGCCTTGCCTTGAATATCTTTATTATTGCTTCCTAACTTGCCGCATTCTATTTCAATCATTTATGTATTCTCTACCGATTTGCCAACTTCACTTATTTCATCTTGTGTAATCTCATCACCACTCCCAATGTTACCACATTCTTTATTTATGTTATCTACCATTGACTTTGTACCTCTTGCAAGTATCATTTCTTCTTTTCTTTCATTGTCATCAACCTTCAAATATTCAAATTTATCTCTCAGCTAATTACAATCACCACACATCTACTGACAACTCATAACTTCCAAATCTACTTCACTTGCTTTTATAGAAATGTCTTGATCTTACCATATAGCTTAATCCTTTGCCTCCCTTTGGTCGGTTCAAAATTATCTCCATGTCTTCATCCTATATATCCTCTTCTTGATCTAGATTGATCTCTATGCTTTTCCTCTCATTCACCTCAAGGCTTGTCATCCTATCTAAAAGATTCTTTGCCATATCAAACATCATTTCTATCTCGACTACAACATCATCTTCAAATTCATTGAATGTTAGATTGACACATCCTTCATATCTTTGGTCATTACCACACATTACATTACTTGATTCCTTCCTTTCAATCTCTATCATTTCTTCCTCACTCTTGCTCACATCCAAAATTGACTCTTTGTACATCTTTTTGTAATCTATCAAATCTACTTGCTACATCGTTCAATGATCAATTCTAACAATTGCAATTTATTTTTTAGGGATCTTTCCTTACATTAGCAACCCTAACTCTAGGGCTTGCATTTACTCCTTTCATCTTTTCAACTATTAAATCACCAAAATACTTGTAGATTGTCTCAATTTTGGTGCTATATCTACTCACCTTGTACATTCATTGAAATTATTCAACAAATTGCCTCTTTAGTCGATAATCTATCCACCTTGTTTGCAACCCTTCTTAGGTTTCACCTCTCACACTTACTTTATATATCCACTATCATATTGCCTAACTGTTGGTGCTCTATTTGAAAGACAATCTCTTTTCTCTTTCCTCTCCCTTATTGCCCTTAGCAAATTGACTCACAATTGACAATCTATTTGCTCTAGGTTTTCAACTTTCCCCTTCACAAATATGGTGCTAATTGCCTCAACTTCAATGATCTACTTACAAAATCCTTGTGATTGTCTCACATTTGACAATCTATCCACAAGCTACCTTTGCAAGCTACCTTAATTTGACAATTTGTCAACAACCAAAAAATTTCTCTCAATATTCCAAACCTTTGCTCTTATACTATCTAATGTAATCATGGGCAGAGGGTCCAATAATAGACTATCCAACCATGCTACCTCAACACAAACACACATACACATTCACCACAATATTCAAACATATTCTCATGATCATCAACTTGATTCAACATATAGATAATTAAGAATCAAAATTACATTATCAATCTCTACCACAATAGGCTTAATGTTAGGTCTCAACCATTTGATTAGAAATTGAAGAACTCAAAAGATATTAAAATACAATGCTCAAACTTGATTCCCATCTCCAATCTCTAACTGGACTACTTTTTTTTTAGATTGCAGGAATTGGTCAGGGATCCGTCCCCCTATAAGTTGCAATGCGCTTGGTAAACTTTTTTTCATGTGACTGCTGGCGCTGGTGCGACACGCCCTCCAGTACGACGGGTTTGGGGGAGACTAGACCTCGTGACCTTAACTTGACTACTTTCAAATGATCATGGGTGATGTTTATAAAGAAACTCTTAACTTTAAATGATCTTAGTCAACCACAAAGTGGTGTAAAACTTGATGCCTTATTAAACGTGTAGTCAATCAACCACACATGTAAAAAAAGCTTGCTGGAACGAGTGCACTAATGAAGGATCAATAGATCTTGTTACGATCCAAGCTATAAGGTCCCCTATACCTATATATCTTGTAATGTGTCTCCTTAGTTGTTGCAAGTTATGGGAAGTTAGTGCAAACCTCAAATACTAAATACTAAGTGTTCCTCTATCATTTTATTGTGCTCAAAAGGATCATAAATCAATATATGCCTTTGTGGTAATGAAAATCTCTTGAAATTTGAATGTCATTGAAATACTCTGATAAACATATGTTTCCAATCACAAGGTGAAATAAGTAAATGTGATGAAATGCAATGGAAAATTTGGTGACTGTCTAATATGAAAGAAAACCTACAAACAACTAAAAAGAATATTTTTAGTTGAAATATTGCTCTTACACCCTAAGATGCTACTACATAAAAGACCTTAGAAATTACTGATTCCTCATAATAAAAAGTGTACCCTATGAATGAACATAAATACTAATGAAAAATAGCCTTGTTTTCTTTAATTTGAAAATGCATATCTAGAATGCCAAATACATAATTACAAAGATTCTCATTAAGGTAAACTTACTAATTAGAATCAATCACCCCAAATGCAAAAGCAAAAGAAGTCTAAATCCATACACAAATGTTTTAACAAAGCATCCATAAAATCAACCCTTCAAGCAAATCTCTACTTGAGTAGGGTCCCTTCCCTACTGACCTAATTAAACCAAAATGTCAAAACACTCTCTTTAGCCTTAGAGGCTATTCTCAATATATTCTTTCATAAGAGAACGAAGGAATCCACCTTACATTCATGCTCCAAATTCTATGAACTCAATATGAAACAAGTTTCTATAAATTGCCATTGAAATCTTAGATCACGAGCACCCCTCTGCTATAACTTGCTTCAAAAGCCTCATCTTGGTAGCCAAACATTCATGGTTTCGACTCTAATATAAAATACCTATTCCTTTACTAAAGAAAATAACTAATAACCTTCAGTCCCATTTTTGACCCAATAACAGTTACAGCATTTAATTAATGTTATGGAAACTCATTGAATTGACGAGAGCAGATGTTAAAATTTTCTTTCACCACTAGCAAGCAGATACTGATTTCGAGCATCTGTACATCAAAAATCTGCCATTATATTTTTATCACGGATTATACTCAACAAAAATAGAGGATCAGCTATTAAAATGAAGTCAATCAAGTTTTCTGAAAAATGGCTAACCAAATCAAGTGTGTAGCTCTCACCTGACCAATTTTCTGATTTTTATTCAGAGACTTTAAAGACTAGACAAATTCTGAGTACCCCTTTGAGGCAGCCACAAGGAAATCTAGAAATTTGTTATAAAGGAATAAATTTTAAATCAAACCCACATTAGCTTTTCAATCTTGTTAAATTTGATAAGCACTGCAAATTCTCTAGAAAAAAATAATGCATTGATTAGATCTTGATATGTAACATGTGTTTTGAAGGAAATCAAACCAACTGAATAAATGTTCATTAATAATTTCATACAGATATATTTAATAGAGCCATACTGTGGTAGATCTTTAAGTGTATGTTTCTCTCAACTTTCTAATACTCTCCGAGGATCTAATTGTCCACTGCAATAACTCGATGGTACTGCAGACAATTCAATGCGACCTTTCCATTCTTCGCCTGGCCTTAAAGTTATGGGTTTTTCTATGGCTGCAGCATCGACGCACAACATATGTTTGTATTCATCATCTCCAAAGTCCACTATGGCTTTAGCTTTCCTTTCCCAGGGATTCCAAACAACTGCAATTTATCCCATATCCAGTTAAATAAACATTTTATTCGAATATAGCAAATGTATTAAAACTGAAATCTTCTTCTGGTATTCACTATTTACAGAAAGAAAAGAGTCATCTAAACAGTGATTTCCACTTTGAATATATGAACTTTTACTTTGCATTGTGTGAATGAAGAATGGGAAAACTGTTCTATACTCGGCTTTTCTTGTAACACGAGAACTTTTAGAGGGAATATTCATCAGAGCCTAGGCAGGAAATAAAATTTTAGCATACAGATATTGATCATAGTATTTTCATCATATATGCGTTTCAAAAATATATAGCTTACCTGCATCAGGAAGGCCGTCCTTCCTCAAAACGAATGTCCTCTTCTTCTCATGGTCAAGTATTGCAATTTTTGTTGGGGTGCTAAGATAAACTCTATCGATCTACATACCAGGAAGGTTTAAACCACTCAGATTTTATCACAGTAAATTATAATATGCAACTTCAACAATCATGCTTACCTCAGATTCAAATGTAATAGCGTCACTTTGTTCAGTGAAGCGTTCTTTGTCCTGCAAGTTGTCCAGATAATCCAATGTTTCCAAGCCTTCTATCCGTACTTCACTGTAAGATGACAAATGGAAAGCTGTATCTCTTAAAAGATGGTAAATTGATATTGCCTATTTTGAAGGCTCTCTTTTTCTGAGTGCCAAAGTCGAAAAAAGAGATAATAGCCATAACATCCAAATGGTTCAATAACATCATGTAGAACCAAAATCTAAAAATCCTTAAAGCCTGTAACAGAATAATACTAAGAATCAGAATATAAAGTAGCTTTGTTAATAGCCTGGCATAAAATCCATCTTGCAAATGAGCAAGAAATTTTGCATCTGCCTAAACGTCAGTGAGCATCCCTTGTATCTGGGCATTTTGATCCAGCATTTAACTCTTAAGGACGTACTACTTTTGGACTCATTGTTTGTCCTTAAAAAGGATAATAACTCATCCAAAATCACCATAGTTTAAAGTTGCACAGATCTTTGCTTATATTACTTTTCCTTTTGCTACGCTTATTTACTCCCAAGCTATTCAAACCCAAAATAAAGAGACTATCAAAGATAAATATCCTAGTCCTTGTATGAATGTTTTGCTGGATATTATGTAGTATGAACCTTGAAAGCTATTGCTCATTCTCTGAGATAAATCTGAGAATTTGGCACTAGCAAATCAGAACTGAACAAGGTCACGACGAAGATTTCCTACCACGGATTGACATACAATTTTAATCATCGGTTATATCTTTTCATATTTCTTGCTGACAAATGATCTTAGCCCTTTATATGGTCGATGAACAGTAAATTTCACAAGATAGGGAATTTCTTACTACCTTCCTACATGACATACTGATTTTCAAAAGCAGCAATCAAGAACATAGAGATCACTTAAAGAAAGTGCAGTATGTCCTATGAAAAGCCAAGTTTTCTGCAAAACTCTTCAGTTGAAACTTAAATAAGGAAGAATTGGAGAGATTATGGAGCAACATCTCAAATTAGGGCATTGCAATGGGCTCAAAATAATTTACACACTTTAACAATGAAAAAATCTTTATAAGTACTGTTGATGTATGGAGTTTCTTGAAGTTTAATCAATTTTTATACAAAAGGAACTCATTTTTTCTAAAATTGTTCCTATTTCAATAGATATAATAAAGATATTAAAATCCTTGCCTAGACTGACAAACAATGAGCAAGTGTTATGGTGCAATTCATGTGTAAATTGGAGTAGCTAGGAATCAGCAAGGATGACACAAATTTCTAATGAAAGCAGAATGCTACTGCATAATAAAGATATTCAACTTAAGATCCTTCCATGGGTGAACTCAAAATATCGAAGCATGACCTCTTCCATCAAAGCAGGAACTTTATATGAATCAACTTCAATGTTTATAAGAGGCATTTTAGCCAAATTGAAGTGATCTAGGTTGTAATTTAAGATAGAATCCCCTTAAGACAGTCACTTTCCTTTAAGACTGTCACCTTGTTGGGATCACAGTTTTGTTACTGGTGCTTGAATTTGAAAATGCAATATAAAAAATTTAAAATTTACTTTAGGTCATTCACCTTTGCAAAACACATTGGATTCCCTGAAAAATGATCTAAAGGGGCCCAAAAATCCTAGCCAAATCTAGGTGATCTAGATAGTAAGGATGTAATTTCCTTAAGATAGTCACCTTCCTTTAAGACTATCACCTTGTTGAGATCATGGTTTTGTTACCAGTGCTCAAACTTTGAAACTGCAATATCAAATTAGGATTTGCTTTAGCTCATTCGTCTTCTCAAAGCACATTGAATTCCCTGAAAATTTATCTGAAGGGCCTTGAAAATGAAATGTAAACTAATCAAAATTATCGAGAGTTTTCAGAAACCAAGATCCGTTTCACAATATATCTTCTACACTTCACGGAGGGACACTCCTCACATGGATTTTTTAATTCTAAAGATGAATTGGTTCTTTTTTCCATATTATCAAAACTCGGTGAGGATTTGTGAGTCCGAGTTCAAATCAAGCTCAGTGAGTCTAACATCCAAGACTCGCGAATTTTGATGAATCATGAGTCTCAAATGCTAGACTTGTCTGAATCTATGACTATGAAGAAAATAGAAAAAAAGTCATAACATTTTCATATATTATATGTATTTTTTAAATTCTGAGTTTTGGCTGAATTTTTTCAGCGAACTCAAGTCAGTCAAAAATCAGCTTGCCAATTTTTTGTGGAGTCCAAGTCTCAAACACTATGCAAGTTCTTAATACTCCATTTTGATTTAAACACAAATCACTTCATCTAGTCTTCCTCACACAGTAACACACATTTGCTGTAATGTACCCATATACTTTTATGGTTTTATACTTTTTTGTATTTTCTGACTCTTTTGGAAAAAGAAACAAAAGAAAGTTGAGGATGATAACTGGAGGGGAGATTGGATTGGCGGTTTGCAACTAGGGTTCTCTCGTGTGTGGGTTCTGACTGTGCGTCCTTACGCGTTTCGTGGAGGAGGCTCGGCCCTCCTCCATGATCTCTCATCATTCTTGGGCGTACGACATTTGCTGGTCGTGGCGCTTAGTTTTTTCTCATCCGTATTTCTTGTTTGTGTGGAGTGACCTTGGCCCCGTGCCGACGGTGGTGTCTCGGCCTGCCCGTATGCGAGTGATCTGAAGGTTTTTCGCTTGATGATGCCAGGGGATATGGAGCCCCCAGATGGAGATTTTAATATTTCTTCCAAGCCTAATGAGAATGTGGAAATTCCAAAATCTTTCTGGGACGTGGTTGCAGGTGAGAGAAAACAACTGCCGCAGGGGGCCAAGTTCGACATTGGAGAAATTGATAGCATGCAAGATAATGGGGAGCAGGAACAAGGTAAGCACACCTCGACTTTTCCATTGAAAGTTGTTCTTGTTCCTAATAAAACCCTAAATGAGGCTATTGGAAAGGAGGATGCTAGATTGATTAAAATGACAATTTTCTTTGCGGTCGTCGACCCTAATAGGGTTCTGGCTAGAAAATATATGGAGGAATGGTTTAATAATGTTTGGGAAAGGAAATTAGGTTTGCAGTTTTATTACTGTCGAATGATTCAAAAAGGATTATTTGTTGTTTTTTTCAATAATCAAAAATCTTAGATGGAAGTTCTTTCTAAACAATTTTGGAATGTTGGTAATGTGGTTTTTCGTGCTCTGGCATGGAATCCTGAAGCTATGGAAGATGAGGTGTTGGCCCTCTCGAGCTCTCGGTGGATAACTGTAAAGCGGGTGCCACCCCGCCTGTGGAAATTTGCCCCACTTTTGCTTGAGCCCTATGGGACTATTTTGAAAGTTGATGATACCAAATCCCCGCTTCCTCATTCTGATGCTCAGGTTTTGGTGTCATTATTGCCGGGTTTGGATTTACCAGAAGTGCTAGAAATTAAACTAAAATCTAGAAATATCAAATGTGAAATTGAACTGTTGGGTGGGTTGAATGCTTGTTTTCTCTGCAGACGTGAGGGACATATCCGAAGGAATTTCCCTTTAATTAAAAATAGAATTAACAATAAGACCACCCTGAGTGGTGGCGGTCGAGATAAAATGCAGCCCTCTGGTTTTGAAGGGTGGAATGGTAGAGATAAAAATAATGGGGTGGGTATTGGGGGTTGTTACCCTACCCCGTAGGAGATTAACAAGAGCAATGTCCTTGCTAATTCTAAAAACAATGATAATAAAGAAAATAACCCTCCGCAAATGGAGAGTGCTGACACAAATAAAGATATTAACAATGTCTCGAGAGTGGAAGAAAGCTCTTCCGCCCTCTCAATTGACTCAGATAACAGCATAATAAAAGAACAGGAGAATACCCGTAAGGGTGGAATAGAAGATATTGACATAGAGCATGTAAAAAATTCTGATTAGGTCCAAAATATTCCAAAGCTAAATGCTCAGTAGTTGGCACTTATGAAGCTAAGACAACCAAAAGAAATTCAAGATTCTAATCCTAACCCGAATAAGGAAATTTACACCTTTAATTCCAAGTATTTTAAAGAAAATCAATTGGTGGAATCCCATACGGAGTCTGATGCCCTTGAATTTAGAAATGATTTGCCACTTCAATCCCTGGAAGATGGGAAAATGACACAAGATGATCTGCACATTGCACACCTTAACTCTGATCTAAGAATTACTAGTCTGGATCGAGTTGAAGGTGAATTGGATAAGTCCAATTCTTTCAACACTATTTCTTTTGTTGTTGGAAATCAGAAGGTTGATGATATTCTGATTCCTAAATCAGGAATGGATCCTATTAACCCCCTGAGTGGAGTGGCTAGTTCAGATGGGTTTGCTTCACCATCAGGAATGGAATTTGCAGATGAACATGGGTTGCTCTCTACTAAGGATACCTCTGAAGGTGAGGATAATCACATGGAGGTTGTTGTGAAAAAAACTCGAAGATACAGAAAGAAGGGTTTGGAGACTGGTAAACCCTCCCAAGATAAAGACTTAAACCAGCACCAGAAGGATAAGAGAAAAAAGTTGAGTGGAGTCCTCCCCCCCAATGCTAAGAGGATGGAATCTGAAAATAGATTACCAAAATCTTTTGACAATTTTAAGTGTGATAAAGGGTCTATCCCAAGTGAACAATCATAATGGAGGTAAATTGTGTTTCTTGGAATGTTAGGGGCTTAGAGTCTCCTGACAAAAAACATATTGTAAAGAGATTTATAATGCAGAAGAAGGATCTTGATATTGTGTTGTTGCAGGAGGTTAAGGCCACTGGTATTGCTTTAGATATCAGTCTTAGGGTCATATTGAAAGAGGCATCTCAATTTGTAACAAAACATGAGAAGGGGAAAGGGGGTGTAGTGATCTTGTTGGCCAACAAGTGGGCCCAATATGTTGATGGCTATGGGATCTCTCCTTGCAATAGGGCAGTCTGGCTTATAATCAAGAAAGATGATATTTGTTTTGGAATTTGTGTTGTGTATGCTCCTAATGATTACAATGAAAGGATCCGGCTCTGGAATTGGATGGGTTCTTTGCAAGACATTTTGTGGATTGTTGGTGGTGATTTCAACTTTGTTGAACGAGAAGCAAATAAATGGGGAGGGTCTGGCTTTGAGTGGAAGGGGAATGAAAGATTCTATTGGCAGAGGATGAGGTCCAAACTCAAGTTAGAGGACCCCATTGAAGGGCAAAAAAAGGACTCTAAGTTCATCTGGTTTACATGGTGCAATTCCCAACAGGGTAGACGAAGAATTTGTTGTAGACTTGATAGGTTCTATTTCAATAGTTCCTTCTTTTCGGCTTCTTTTTTGAATCTTGGATGCAAGGTTGAAGTTTCTCCCTTTTCCTTCTCTGATCACCACCCAATAAGAGTTAAATTTTGTCTTAAACAGACTGCCTCTAAAGTTGCCAATGGCATTGGTAGCTTTTGTCTTAACACTACTCTGCTTAGGGACATTGACTGCAAAAATGCCATTTGTGTTTAAGACAAATTAATAAATGGTTATATAGAGATCTCTCACATAGGGACAGATGGAACATGAATACTGATGGTCGGAAAGCTTTGTTCCAAACCACTGGGAAAAAGAAAGCCAAAGACCGCCAAAAGGAGGAATCCCTCCTTCAAGACAATCTCTTGCAAGTAGAGGTAGAGCTACAGTCGAACCCTAGAGATGAAAATCTCACAATCAGAGTAACTTTGGCTAAGTGTTCACTTAGGAAATTTCAAAATGTCAGAGTCAGAGGCCTAAGGGTCAGAGCAAAAATGAATTGGCTCGAAAACGGAGATAAAGGCACTAAATTCTTTCTTACATATATAAAATAAAAACAAGCTAGAGAGAAAATTGATTGGCTTACTGTCAATGATGCAACTATAAGTAATCCAAAGGAAATAAGAACTCAATTTTTTCTGTTTTATAAAAGTCTCTTCTCCTCTGATGGTGAGACTGAGGACAATCTCCAGGCAAGACAGCATATTGAAAAGATTATACCTAAAAAGGTGAATTTTGAGATGGCTGATGAGCATGTAAAGGATGTTATTGTGCAAGAAGTCAGAAGGGCAATTCTCTCCCTTAAAAATGATAAATCTCCAGGAGCTGATGGCCTCTCGGCTGAGTTTTATAAGTCCTTTCTGGATTGGGTTAGTGAGGATCTTCTCCTTGTTTACAAGGAAGCTTTTGAGAAGGAAACTCTTGCAAGTCAAATCAACAAAGGATTCATCAAGCTGATTCCTAAGGAAGGAGACCAAACCTTGGTTAAAAATTGGAGACCAATAACTTTACTTAATGTCTCATACAAAATTCTTGCAAAGATTTTGGCTGATAGAGTGGCTCTTGTTCTCCCTTCAATCATTAATTCTACACAGACTAGATTTATAAAAGGGAGATACGTTCTTGAGAAGCTGATTACTAGTTGGGAGGCCTTGAACTGGGCAAAGCTTACTGGACAAAATGTTGCCATACTGTTATTGGATTTTGAAAAATCCTATGACAAAATTGAGTGGGGTTTTGTACTATTGATGCTAAAAGCTTTTGGATTTCCTGATTCCTTTTGCCATATGGTCAAAACTCTTTTTTGTGATGCCACTGCTCAAGTTGAAGTTAATGGAGTTCCTTCTCAAGAAATTGTGCTTGAAAGATCTATAAGGCGGGGGTGTCCTCTTACCCCGACTCTCTTTGTCATTGCTTCAAATGCCCTTCAATATGTGCTAAGAGAAAATTAATCCATTCTAAGAATCAGAGGTCTTAGACTGCCTGATGAAAATGATCTCCTTAACCTCCAATTTGCAGATGATACATGAATTCTTTTGTGTTTGGAAGAGGCCAACTTATCAAATTTGTTCGGTAAGTTAGATATCTTTTGTCTTGCCTCAGGAGCCAAAGTTGCTCCATCTAAATCTCATCTCTTGGGTTGGACAGAAGTGGCTCCTAATTGGATCAGTAAATATGGTCTCCAATGGGGGGGCCCACATAAGATTGTGAGGTATCTTGGCATTCCATTCGCTGTAGATCCTAATATTAAGAAAATGTGGCATTGGGTTAGAGATAAGATTGAAAGAAAGATTTCCAAGTGGAATAGACAGTTTTTATGACTGGCTGGAAGAACTCAAATATGCCAAAAAAATTATGTCCTCTTATAGTATCTATTTTGCTTCAGTGTGGTTTTACAATTCTTACCAAATTAATGAAATTCAAAAAAAGATAAGGGCTTTTCTTTGGTCTGATGGTAAAGGTAAAAGGAAGCAGCACTCAGTAAAGTGGGAGTGGTGTACAGTGGAGAAAACTAAAGGTGGTTTGGGATTAAAAGACCTTAGATTAAAGGGCATTGCACTAGCTGCAAAATGGATCCTTGGTGCTCTTGAGGGTGAGGAGCCCTGGAAAGTGTTGGTTAGACAGAATATTCTTAATGCCACTCCTAAACATGCTAAAGCCTGGAAATCCTTACCTTTTAGTGATATTCTTAGTAGAAAGGAACCTATCTTACCTGCTAGCTCCAATGTATTTAAGACTATTTGGAATGCATGGGAAATAATGAAGACTCGGCTCACAAACTATCACTTTATCTCAGGGGGCAAAGGGACCATTTAGATCAATAGATCTATTTGGTGGAATCTTGAACATAAGGGGAAACCGTTGGCCTTACTTCAGGGATGCTCTGCTAAGAGCTGGGCCTGTAAAGGAATTCAATGTTTCAAACATATTTTGAAAGATGGCAGACTCAAAAGCTGGAAAGATTTGTGCTCAGAATATAATATCTCTCCTACTAATTGGAGAACTTATTCAGTTCTCAGGGAAGCTTGTAATAAACTGCAATTTCCGCTCAAATATAATGATGACAAAACTCAATACTTGGATTTCTAGTGGCAAAACGGTAATAATATTCAAAGAACAAAAGTTAAAAGATATGTATTCCATGCTCACAGAGCATATTGATTTGACAGATCATCTAAATCAACTCTGGAAGGTTTTAACTGGAATAAAAACTACTAGCAAATCTTTCAGATTAACTGGTCCAAACACTTGGAAGCTAAAATTGCTTGTTTTAGATGGTTGCTTATTTTGCAAAGGCTGCCTTACAGAACCAACTTTAATGGCATTGATATTTGCAATCTCTGTAGAACTCCATAAACGATTAAACACATTTTCTTTGACTGCATTTTTGCTAAGGAAATTTGGGAAATGTTTTGTGATAATCAAGATATTTGGGACACTAATAGACAGCCACTCCCTGAAAAAAATTTCTTTCAAAATTCAAAAATGGGCAAGACTGCTGCATTATTCTGGCTATGTTTTTCTTCTAGTATTCTTTGGTCCATCTGGAAGGCTAGAAATGAAGACAGATTTCAAGAGAAAAGGAGGGTGCTTACTGAGTCTTATAGAAGACTCATCTTTCACAATGTTGTCATGCAGGTTTATATCACTGTGGAGCTTTCCAAAGATAAGTCTTGGCACTATCTTGAAAATGGACAGGTTACCATTGATATTATGGAGGCTCGCTATGGACACGTGGCCGGAGGGCCATCCAGGGGTTGAGGTCTTTATGAGGGCCCTTCATGCTTTCAGACAAGATGTTGCAGGTGGGAAGACTAGAAGGGAAGATAACAGGTTTCAGGTTGTGCAGCCATCCACTGCTGAGCAAAATGCAGCTGAAGCCTTGTTGGCTCTGTGTAATGGAAATGATGCTCCAAAGAATAAATGATTTTCTGCTTCTGGCACCTTCATATCCTTTTTACTTTGCAATGTTCATAAATATTGTATATTGCTAGGTGATACTCAGTATGATACTATACTTTGATGTATTTTTGATACTCTGTTGCAGGTCTTTTTTGGACTTTTGATCCTTTGTTGATGATCCATGATCATATGTTGTAATGGGATAGTTTAGGTGGGGCTGATATACTGTTATTATCTGGGTTTAGTTTTTGTATCTGGGGGGATCACTTTTTGCAAATGTACAGGGGGTTGGTGATTGATCTATAGTTGGATCTGTTCCTCTTTTGATCTGTATCTTCTGAATTCTCTATACTTAACATAAAAACAAGAAACAAAATGAAACGGCAAACTGAAAATTGAAAATAATGACGGAAAATACTTGATCAAACCTGCAAACAATTCATAAACCAAAATCTGAACCAAATTTTGATAAATTCAATGGCTGGTACAAACATTAGGACACTTCAAATGCTGCTCAGATCAGATTCAAACAAAAATTTGGAAATCCTCATAGTCTGATTTTATTGATTTTTGCAATGATTAGAAGATGGAAATTGCTTTAAAACAAGAATCAAATCTGAAATTACAATTTTGAACTCATATATACCTTATTGGAGTGTATGGCTGGCTGATCCAGCTAGGTTAAGGGCTGTACAGGCTGGTACAGCAGTTGTACGGCTATGGTAGGAGCTTACAATGATCAAACAAACTATTTTTAACCCTCCTTGCTGCTGATGTAATGTAGATCAGACTCTAGAAACACAAATCTGACCTCATAAGTGCCAAATTAATATGTATGAACCGTCTTCACAGCTGGCACCTCCCAACTCAGCAATAAATATCTCAAAAAAATGAATGGCCATCCTTGAATAATAATTTACGAATTTTTGTGCTGTTGGGCTACCTACAAAAATAGTGCCCAAACCCTCCAATGATGTCAACCAACAGCTGGTATGACTGTAACAACTTGAATCCAGCCCTATATGATGCCCAAGAATTTGCCAAAAATCTAAAACTCAATATATAAACCTTCAAATATGCATCAGTGATGAAATGATGATTTTTGCTTGCCAAAAACACTCTAGCAACACTGTAGCAGAATCCAAATCCACCACAAATCAGCACAATTGTGATTTCTGGATGAAATCACCCAAGATTGGAAATAAGGGTTTTCATCCTTGATTCCAAATGTGGAATTCAAGAGGGTTTTCGTCCTTTCAAACCCCAAACAAACCAAGGGATTTTCTCCTTGGATGCCCTAGATTGAACAAACTACTCAAATCTGAAAATTGGATGCAAAGAGGATAACTTGATTGATGATTTTCAAATGAAGATAGGTGCCTCCTTTTATAAAGCTAAAAAATGAGTCCTTGAGACCAAATTCCCATAAGTATTTAAAAATACTTTTATTTAGCATTCAAAAATGTTTTTATTTTATTTTAGTAGTATTTAAAAATAACATTTTTTTGTTATAATAATGTTAAATTGGCCTTTAAATTTGAAATTATTGGGCCCACTCAAAATATTATTAATTATTTCCAGTGTTCCATGGGGACACATCCCCCCCCCCAAAATCCCCATGTTTTTGAGATGGGGACGTCTCTGAGACGTGGGGACGGGTGGGAGACATCCCCCTGCCGTACCTCCACCTTTGTCGGGATGCGAGAAACTCCAAGGAGATGCCAAAAATGTCTGGACGTCTCCAAGACGTCTCGAGGATGCCTATCTATCCCTCAAGCATCTTGGGGACGCCTAGGCGTCTCCCGTGTTGGGCAACGAAAAAGGATTTTTTAAAAATTTCTTTGAATTTTTTGGGAAAGTGTGCCTTGGGCCGAGCCCTAAAGGCTTATGGGAGCCGTCTAAAAGCTCATAAGCTCTACAAAACATTCTAAGTCCTCATTTTTTGCTCACATTTGCCATTTCATGTTTTGCAACAACTAGGCAAAGAGGAGAGAAAACAATGAGAAGAGTGAGTGAAAGAGTGAGATTGAGGTGCTGCAAGTGCAAGAAGGGTGAGAAGGAGAAAGAAGAAGAGGAGGAGGATTCTACACCAACTTACAAGGATTTTTCAAGCACAAGGTAGGTTTCTATGGTTGTTTTTTGAAGTTTTTTCATTATTATTTTTGTTTTTTTTCAAAGTTTTTAGTTTCATTTTCAAAACCTAGTTTGATGTTGAATTGCAAGAGTCACTGCAACTCATGGTTATGATAGCAGGTTGGAATAGGTGGGCCGAGTCCAAGATAGAGCAGGGGAGGAGGATGAAGGATATAGTAAGAGTGATGTGTTTTGGAGTGATGCAAAATATATTGTCTCCATCATTGCTCCAATTTTCCAGGTCATCAAATATGGGGATGCAGATACACCTAACCTTGGAGAGGTGTATGAGTGCATTGATTCTATGCTTGATCAGATGAGGGCTATTGTGTGAGAGAAGGACCCCACATTAGTATTCTACAATCAACACATTTAGCCAATCATTCATAGGAGATGGGAGAAGCTTAACACTTCCTTGCACATGGCTGCCTATGCATTGAATCCTAAGTGATACAAGACTAGGCCTGGTAGAGTGACATTGATAGACGATGCAGAGGTGAAGGTAGGGTTCTTCAAGTGCATTGAGAAGATGTATGATCTTGTAGATGCTAACACACAATTTATTGAGTGGACCAAATTTGCCACTCTTAGGGTTATTCTGATGTGCATGAGAAGTGTCCAAGGGCTAAGAGGACCTAATTTTGTGGTGGACTGCTATGGATCGGTATCTTGACTACCACTCTAGCCATCTCTGACATTCCCTGTGTTTCTAGTTCTTCAAATAATGCAGAGGAACTGGGTCTACCTATAGGCTTCTATCCACTTCTTGTTAAGAGGGAAATGTCCTACCTCTAGGGAGAGCAAAGAAACTTGTGGTTGTACATAGTGCTTTGTCTCATTGACTGCAAAACACTTGTGTACAAAGAGAGTCTAGCAGCACGATGTGATGTAGAGCCAGAGGAGCCAGCACAAATTGATGAGGATGCATCGACTTTAGTTGTAGGGCTGGTTGGTATTAGTTTGGCAAAGCTTGACCACCAGAAGTCTAGTAGTTCTAGTTCCAGTGATGAGGAGTTTGGGGATGATTAGAGGCCTCCCTTACATTTTGTACTTATTTTGATATCAATGTATCATGCTATGCACTGTAATCATCTTTATGATATCATATTTTCGATATAATAGAAATCTCCAATTCAACATATTTCATTTGTCAAATTTCATTTACTTTTAGTCTTTTAGTAATAGTATTCAAGTACTTAAAATGTTAGTATTTGCAATTTTTCTATTTTACTAATTTGCCAAAGTTTCATTTGAAATGTAATTCTTATACATCTTTTTATAACAAACTTAGACCCTTGGTCCCCCGTCCCCGTTAGGAAACTCCGTGGAACACTAATTATTTCCCTTGTTTTTTCCTCTTTAGCCCACAAGAAATAAGTATAGGCTAAAGATCTCCTCCTTGGCTCTATTTTGAAAAAAGGGATGCACAAAGTAGAGCAGAGCAAAGGAGAGCATAAAGGTAGGTCCAAAATCATTATCTCTAAGTAGAAATTAGAGAGAAGAGTATGGTAATAAATTGTATAAGAAATTAGAGAACTAGGGATAAAGACAAATCATTGCAAAACAATCTCAGCCTCATCATGAAGATGATAATAGTAAAAATCATTCCCAATTCGATAATCTTGTCCTTAAAGGAATAACTCAAGCAAAGGAGAGATGCAACTAAAACTTGAATAAAACTTATGAATTTTTTGTTCTCAAGAAAGATATGTTAATGACTTGTAGTTAGAATGTGAAGAGCGGTAGAGGAAGAAGCTTCAACAAAATATGTTCAAACAAAGACATATAAGAGCAATGGAATTGCTTACATTTTTCAACATCTTAATTATACATAAAATTCCTTTGGAATTTTTTAATAACACTCCTAAGGAATTGATTTCAAGCTATTGAATAAAATGGGATATACTCGGTCTATGTTTTAGTAAAGATAGTTAAGGAATTTGAAAACCTCTTCAAACAAAGATAAAGCTAGGATTTTCATCTTCAACTACACCGAAGAATTATCTCAAGAAACTATGGGTTCTACCATATCAAAGAAATAACCTATGCAAAATTAATAGACATGGATTTCCATGTCTCAATTACAATAGAACAACCTATCAACACCAATGTACAACAATTCTTCTAACATCAATTGAAGGCATATGCTTCACCCTATCATTTGTTGGATTGGTGGTAGAGGAAGTCATGAGTCCATTTGGTGTTGGAATCATCACCTTTGCAACTCATGCCAAAAGTGCAATCTTTTTGCAACAGTCCTATGTGGTTTATTGGCATTCCTACCTAAAAATTTTTCAAAATTAGTAGAAATGAATCTTGGGTGGATTACCTGACTCAAGTGGAAGAGAATCACTTTTGAAAAATAAGTTTTCATGTTCATTGCAAAACAGCAATTTAATTATATCTTGCCTGGTGGCAATTCATGACGAAATCCCCTTAAGATGGTAGTCTCCCTTTAAAACAGTCACCTTGTTAAGGTTGCAATTTCTTTATTTGTGATTAAAATCTGAAAATATAATATGCATTGGAAATTTTCGGATCTTCTCAAAGACATTCCCTTCACAGAGGATGTTGAATTTCCATGAAAAATTCTTTGGTTGGCCCCAAAAATACAAAATACAAAAATATATTTAATTTTTCCTTTTTAAATCAGAAATCAAAATATTGTGTTTTAATGATTTCCACTTATGGCATATGTTATTCAAATGTTGCAGCTCTCACACGGATTTTTTAATTTCCAAGATGCTTTAGTTCTTTTACACTAAATCTTTGGATTAT
>VDFB02143157.1:0-15023 GCA_007258455.2 Sequoia sempervirens | reverse complement strand
AAGTAAGAAGTTATTCCTGAATTTTTTCTCCTTCTAACCATCCAATATTCTTACTGTGAAAAGACAGTAACACAGTGTTATTACCCTTGACAGCAATGCTACAACATACAATGAATAGAAATGGACAAATCAGGCACACTGAATTCATCTAACTCATCTTAATCTTCCCAAAATGAATTACATCAAACAAATAACATAAATCCAGCAGTCTAGATCTGTGATTTTACCAACAGAGATATTATCTAGAACATAAACAAGTAGTAAGTTGTTCTTTATTTGAATAAAGAATGGCCCAAATAGAAACTAGCAGAGAAGGAAACTGATATATACAACAATCATTTATCTTGGTTTTCTTATTTAATATATTTGATGTTCTTGAGTTTTATTCTCATCTTTTTCAATTCATTGTATTAAATATGTTAACATCCCCCTTAACGTTAAGGGTTATATAAGATAACTCATTATAATAACAATAAACAAAGAATACTTGTTCACACATTCAATGATTGGCATTCATCACAATTCTCTTTAGATGACTCTTCTCAATCTTAAAAGACCAGAAAATATCAGCAAATTTGGTGTCACATAAAATCTACCTTAAAATATCAGCTATCTAATCTTTGTCCTACAATACTGAAGGCAGATCACTTACTGAGCATAAATTGATAAATGGTGAGACCTCAATATATTTCATTTTAACATGGAACACTAGATTTTAGATAGTTGAATGGCACTCTACTATAACAAATAGAATGCCATTCAACTGTCCAAAAATCCAATGTTCCACACCAGAACCATACCAACAAAATCTACCACAAATTCAGAAGACTTCTCTAGGTCTGTAACACTCTTTTCATTCTCTCATTGAGCTCTCAACAGCCCACACAGTTTACTCAATCCACACAACATTGTCTACACAGCTCACAGCTGATACCACACGTCCTGCAGCGCAAATTACAAAACCTACAGTACAAGATTTGCTGAGTGTTTTTGAAACTATATCAAAGAAAGAAACTGAATTGGTTTTATTCATATCAATGATACATATATATAACATTTACATATACATATACACTATGCATTATCATTACAGATACACTGTGTAGTGTGTACAACCACTACCATTAACTTTCTTATCCAGTATAGTTGGTGCCCATAACTTTTCTATGTTTCTTATCCACTGCACTAATGACATAAAAAAACAACTAACAGACTATTTACTTTCAATCCACTCTCACAACTTGGTGCATGAAAAAAAGGACAAAAATCATTATAGTCAGCTAGTGAAGTGTGGCATTTCCTCTCGCTTGAGGAGAAACGAGATTAATGAAATTCCGCACTTCACATAGCCGCCTATGATGTTCATTGCCTTTATCAGTCGACAAAATTGAAATCAAAGTTCACAATCTTCACCAATTTCGCCTGAGGACAAAACATTTTGAAGCTAACCAGGCTGTGGGTATTTTTCTATACTCGTCTCACAACAAAACCCATTCAATATAAGTAAAGTTTGCAATCATCGGCACTATATTTGATGCTGCTTTAGTGTCGGCCATTAAAATTCTGTCAAACTTTCTGAAAGCATCTTTTATAGTGATGCTTGAAACCAAAGAAATGTGGGGCCTTCATCGTGTGATTTGCCAGTGCATTATTCTTCGAGATATTTTGTCATTCTCTTATCTCACAAGCTCCACTTTATTGGTCAACTCAGAGAAGTAATCAATTTGGTGTCTATAATGGGCTTTTGGTCTGCTGGTGAAGTTGAATGGTTCTAAATGAGTCCACCAGGGATCAAGTCTTGCTGAGTGCAAGGCTCCGACATCATAAGGGATGCGGCCGGAATCATGCCTCGGGTGAATTTGGCAAAATGGATACCCCTTAGTCCTTGGCTCTTAGCCAAAGAGGTTTAGAGGTTCAGCCTATGGCTCATGCACTTGTATCGGGTTGCAAAATGAATCTAAGTTTGATATAGAACCCTCCAAAAAAAAAAATTTCTAAAATCTACAGCACCCATTTTATTGATTTTTTTTCTTTTAACTTATTGAAGTTCAATTTTTCTAATCAAATCCAAAAGGATATTTATTTATATGATAGCGGAAGTTTAGTTTGACTTAAAAATCTAAAAGACATCACTTGGGAAGGGGAACATATCATTACTTTCCCAACTATGGAAGAAGTAGCGTAGGTGTAAATAATTCCATGTAGATGTATGTTAAGATTCATGAGAAATGTTTTTGGTTTTGATGGAGTTCATGTTATATTGCTTTCTTAAGAAAGATTGTTTAGTTTTCTTATGTATTTATTGTGTATTTTTTTTAATTTTGTGTCTGTAAGCAATCACATTATTGATGGGAGTTCATGTTACATTGCTTTATGAAACAAGATCTCTTAGGTTCTTTTGTATTTATTGTGCCATTCTTTAAGATGTCATGCCTACAAATGATCTTGCCCTTTTAAAATGGCCTTATCCTTTCATATCTTTGTAGTTGTTACTGCTAGAGCTAAAGGATTGCAATGGCTATCAATGACACCCCCACTCAAGCATACATGGAAGTTTGTTCTCAAGGTTTTTCATAAGATACGTCCCCTACAAGACCCTCAGATGTTGTTCTTCCCATTCCTAAATTTGATAATGTTTGTTGATGGTTAGAAAATTTTACCTTGATAGGGTATTTTGTGGGAAGGGTCCTCCCTGAAAGCATACTCAAGAAACAAGTGAATAGGGTTTAGGTCCTACATGGGATTCACTTTAACACCATGTAAAACCTTACTAAAGGGTTTTTTGAAGTCAAATATGATGATACCGTTCGATTAGCTATGGCCCTAGGCTTGTTTATTCCTTTTTGACTAGTTTTCAAACCTTTGACCCAATAATTTATTTTATTCAATGAAAATATTCTTCACGTCTTTATTTGGGTTGAGTTCCTTGGGTTACCCTTGCCATGTTACAATTCTTTGAGACAAATAGCCTCTTCCTTAGGCACTATGGTTTGTGTTGAGCTTGAGTGGTTCTATTCGACTTCTCCTAAATGGTAGGCTTCTATTGAGGTGGATTTGTCTAAAGATTTAAAGGAGATTTTGGTATATCCAAATTGCACAAATGAGAAGGGTTCAACATGCCCTTAACCTAAATTTTCCAAATGGTTTCTATTAGTGCTAGTTCTTTGAACATAAGATTCAAGATTTCCCTTTGGTTTGTCCTTATCCAAAACCCTCCTCTTAACCCTCAATTGGATCACATCCTTCTATTAAGAAAAGAGGAAATGTGGCATACAATTATTAATCTTAAGGCCACAAACTTTGGTAATAATGCTCTTGCTTCCAAGTCTTCTTCAAGCTCTAGGGGCTAGGATCTATTAATTATTTCAAATCTTCTATTGTCTAGAAAATTTGTTCAATCTCATTTTGGGGATACTTTTGAAGCAAAATATGTGAGAGCCCCACTAGTGACATCATTGTTATCTTAGCCACTAGCTAACACTGATTGACATGCTTCTGATGCTCCACTTAAGTAGTGGAGGTCTTGTAGCCCATCAAGGAGTATAGAAGAGGGATAATATGTGTTCAAAAAATGAAGATCTATACAACTTAACTTATGCATAGGAAGTTTTGAATCAATTTACACTCTTTTATAGAATAGTTATTCTACTCTATATAAGATGGATAGTAAGGAGATCATTCTTGACACTCGTTTACAAATTGTATCTCCTAGAATTTTTGACCTGTCTAATGTCCACCTCCTATGAGAGTATTATGTTTGAGATGCTTGACTATAATTTCTAGGTCTAGACATTCTTTATTGACAAGAGGTTAATTTTTATTTTATTTTTTTGTTGCATGTAGCTTGTCATGTCATTTATCTTTTGTTCAATAACCATGAAGTAGGGTAGGGTGGTGTTGTGACCCTTATCTCTCCTATTTCTTGTAACCCATCAGGGAGTCTAGAAGAGGGATAACATCCGAGAAAAATGAAGACCTATACAACTTAACTTCTACATAGGAAGTTTTGAATCAAGTGACACTCTTTTCTAGAATGGTTATTCTACTCTATATAAGGTGGATAATAAGGAGATGATTCTCAACACTCGTTGATGAATTGTATCTCCTATAATGTTTGACTTCTAATGGACCTCCCATGAGAGTATTATGTTTGAGATGCTTGACTATAATTTCTAGATCTAGACATTCTTTATTTACAAGAGTTTTTTTTTTTTTTTTTGCTACATGTAGCTTGTCATGTCATTTATCTTTTGATTTATATTTTGTTTAGTAAGGGTAAATGAAAGAAGATGAGTCCATGAAACGTGGAAGTTTTTTCCTTAGGAAAAAAACCTGAAATTGGCTTCAAGAAAATGGGATCCCATTTAGGTTCGGGCTTCCGAACCTAAAATCTAAACGAGATCCCATTTTTTAAAAATCAGGATCTCATTTAGTAATGGTGTCCCAAGCCAACCTTCAAGAAATGGGATCCCACTTTTTACAAAATGAGATCTCGTTTTGTAGTGGTATTTATTTTTAAAAAATGAAACAAGAGTCATTTTCACTTGCACGCACAGGAACTCGGTTGAAGAAGAGCAACAACGACCTCCAGGGAAGTGCCCGACCCCCAATTTTTGCATTTTTTGCTTTTTTTTTGAATTTTTTAATACAAATTTAGGTTTTAGTTGTGTATTTTTTCAATTTCTATGGAGTTTTTTGCATTTTTTACCTATAATAAAAGAAATGGTGATTTGTAAAAATCAAAATAAAACATGAAATAAAATCCTCAGATATTGAAAAGAAACAAAAAAAATCAACCTTAAATCATAACCAAAGAAAAAAATTCACCTTTTGAAACTCTAAATTGTTCAATCAAACAAAAAAATTGCATTTGAAAACCTAAATTGAAATGAAACAAAATTTTTGCATTTGAAAACCCTAATTGCTTTTGGAACCCTAAATTGAAGTCAAACAAAAAAATTGCATTTGAAAACCCTAAATCAAACAAAACGTTTTGCATTTGAAAACCCTAATTGCTTCTTGAAACCATAAATTGAAATCAAACAAAAATATTTTCATTTGAAAACCCTAAATTGAAATCAAACAAACAAATTTGCATTTAAAAAACTTGATTTCTTGAGCTTGAATATTTGAAAATGGAAAAATTCATTTGCATTGCTTTATGTTTTAAATTTGATTGCTTGAACATTTCAAAATTGAAAATTTTCATTTGCATTGTCAATATGTTTTAAATCTGTATGCTTGAATATTTCATTTGCATATTAACAAGCACTAGTCTCTAACATATTAGCATACATATAGTTTTCTACTAGAGTAATCCTTGAACCTTAGGTTAATGATTTAGGTTTAAAAAACTCACAAGGTTCACCTAAAATTTGATCAAATCAATCAATAAAAATTGAATTTAGACAAAAACCTCCTACCTTCTTAGCCAACAATTGAACCATTTTGTCTATTGGCATATGCAAGGAACGTTTCAAAACCAAATCCAAATGATGACATTAGTGATCTAGAGTCAATCAACAATTTAAGAATGGTTTCCAATGACTTAAAATTAATCCATATCTACCATGAAACTGGGGTCTAGATTATTCTAAATAAATTCATAAGTTGAAGCTAATAGAAAACTAAAGAGAAAGAAACCCTTTGGGAGAAGGGAGATAGACCTGATTGAATCTGTTTTATGAAGAAAAAATGGTTTGCTAAATGATTCATCACCATTGCACAATACGACCTATATAATTCAAAGGCTCTATGCATCTTTTCCATTCCTTCATGAACACTACCTTTTTCAGTAACTTGTAAGACAATTATTCCAAGGGCCACCCAAGCTTCAACATTTTCAAGTTATATCAAGTCCATTATTTGGAAGGAACTAATGAGAAAATTAATGAGAAAGAAACCCTTTGGGATAAGGGAGATAGAGGATTGAATTATCTTAGGCTAGATTGATTTCATCCAAGTGTTATCTTAAATAGATATAAAAGTAAAAATTAAATTAAAAAATGTAGAGAAAAGAAAAAGATTTTAAATAATTTAGTTATAATTTATATGTCCATGAGTGTGTGTATATCTAAATAAAATATTTAATCTATTTGAAATGGATTGTGTCAAGAACATCTTCATATGATTATATGGTGAGGTTAATTCAATCACTTTCTCCCCCATAAAGAAATACCTTTATCCTTCTATATGTTTGCATTAGAATTACTCTTAAAATTTTAAGTGGTGCCTTGTATCACTCTTGTAAACCCTACACCTACATTGACTCACCTCTTAAGGGTTTTGTTGACCTTGTTCCCAAGAATAATGTATCTAGTTTAGGATCAATGAATGATTTTTCCCTATGCTTGAATGTTTAACAATCCTCAAATTTACTATGGATGACTGCCTTGATCTATAGAAAATCAATCCAACTATGGTCATAGGTTATATTTCCACTACTTTTATTCATAGACTTAGAAGACGATTAGGGAAGGAATAGAAATTACCAATACTAATAAGGATTCAATAACCAAATTTCAAGATCAAGCTTCAACAACTTGTCAAGACACATTTTTATTTTCTCTAAATATACACATTTCTATAAATTCAAGGGTAGACCATAGAGACTATCCTAAATTGTCAAAAGTGGGCTAATTTATAGTTGTGTGCTTAATTCCTTGATCATAGAAGTAATCTAAGGAAATAGTCATTCTATTCATAAATTCAAAATATTCATAAACTAATGTTCTTGCATATGTGATGAATAAAAAATATTAACCCCCTTACTTGCCATCCTATTACCCTAAAACCTAAACCAATGTCTTAAGGGATCCTAATATGACATTTCTTAAGGGGATCAAAGAAGTTCTCAAAATTTGGTTAAGTTGCCCAAGGCAACCAAATTTTACATTAATATACATTCAATATTGAGTGATTAAACTATAGGCTAGAGCCTTCCCTGCTTCCTCTTGTTAGGGGTGTTAAGGTCTCAAACATTTCAAGAGAGGCTTCTCATGGAAGGGGAGGATGAAGGTTTCTCATGATAAGATCATGCAAGATTATAATATGAATGAGATTTCATGAGAGGTTGGTTAGTCGAAACAAGAGCTATCTCAATCAATTGTTCCACAAGAAAATGTTGTTCTATGAAGAAAAAATGGTTTGCTAAATGATTCAATGTCATTGCATAGTACGGGTATATAATTCAAAGGCTCTACGCATCTTTTCCATTCCTTTATGAACACTACCTTTTTCACTAACTTGCAAGTCCATTATTCCAACGGCCACCCAAGCTTCAACATTTTTCAGGTTCTATCAAGTCCATTATTCGGAAGGAACTCATTTTGGAAGCATTTTATGTTTCAAAATGTACCTAACATTGTAGTTATATCATGAGTAGCTAAACCAATAAAAAATTTATAAAACATTGCAAGGTCTTTTGAAGAACCTTTAAAATATTAACTTATAGTAAACACATAGAGTTGAGAAAGATAGTGCTTCATGATTTACGGTTTATTTCTAGTTTGACATTGATTTAAAAAAAATTAGTTAAAGTTAGAAGCACTATCTTGAACTTCACCAAATTTTATCCCCTTAAGCCATCAAATGTTTTTTCCTAGGACCTTACTTAATAGATCTCCTTAAGCCATCCTATTACCCTAAACTCTAAACCCTAAATCCATCATTTTGTCCTAGGACCTTAATTCATATCCCCTTAAGCCATCCTATTACCCTAAACCCTAAACCCTAAATCCATCATTTCTTCCTAGGACCTTAATTCATAGATCCCCTTAGGCCATCCTATTAGCCTAAACCCTAAACCCTAAACTCTAAACCCTAAACCCTAAAGCCATCATTTTGTCTTAGGACCTTAATGAAATTTGGTTGCCTTGGGCAACTTCACCAAATTTTATTCCCTTAAGCCATGTCATTTTCTCCTAGGACCTTAATTCCTAGTTCCCCTTAAGCCATCCTATGAAGACCCCTTAAGCCATCATAATTTATCCTAATTTAATGTAATTTTTAATGAGCTTTCACATCACACTAACGGTTAATTGTTTTTTCATTTCTAACATGCCTTAAACATAAATGATGCTTACACATTTTTTCATTTGTATTCAATTAGACCATTTATATTGAATGGTTTAAGGGGATTTTAAAACATGTATCTTACATTTTGAAATTAAAAAATATAATACAGGTTCACTTATATCTTAGAGATCATGGATCAATTTAATATTGACGATATCCATAATCCACCTCCATGCCCTCCATCTCCACCCCCTTCACTTCCACCTCCTCCCACTCCACATCATAACCCCCCACCTCCACTACCTGAATCCGATGGTGCTCACTTGCAAGCACAAATTAGTGTCAATGTTAGATCCATTCAGGATCAAATCAACGCTATTCAAAATGAAGAATGTATTCCACTACATTTGAGGCATTTTGTATCTACGATGAAAAATATTGTTGATGTTGTTAGGTCCATGGATGTGGTCTTAGATGAGCATCAATGATGGCTAGAGGAGAGGAGGAAGTCCAATTCTAAAAAGGAAAACACAAAGAAATGAAGAGATGTATTAGAGAGCTACAACACTTTATTAAGACAATGATCTTATTTATGAATTTATTAATTTTGTTGGATGGATATTTTTAGTGATGAATTTATGAATTTGGTTGGATGGATATTTTTTAGTGTTGAATTTATGAGTATAATAGTATAATGATGAATTTATAAGAGTATAATTTATGACTATTATCATAATTTTTCCTATTGGAAAAATGTAATTTACATGCCTTAGAAATAAATGAGCTTTCTGTGAATGTTTTAAGTTTATTTTTAGTATGTGCATATATTAAAATTACATAGTTCTAGATCTTAAATTTTGAAATTTGTATGTACACATGGTAAAGTTGAATGATGTATGCATGCATTAAATACATCCTATTTTTTTATTTTAAATGTATCTTAAATTTTGAAATTTTTATTTACATGCTCAAGTTGAATCAATGTATGTATGCACATCCTATTTAAAAAAAAATGCATGTACGTTTAAAATTTAACTATTTCTTGTAATTTTGTAAGTTTTTTTGTTAATTTTGTATGATTTAATGCAGGTTCACTTATATATATATATAAATATATATATATATATAACATATATATATATATATATATAAATATATATATATATATATATATATATATATATATATATATATAAATATATATATATATATATTTAAAGGATCAATTCAATATTGATGATATCATTAATCCACCTCCTCAACAACCTCAACCTCCACCTCCCCCTCCACCCCCTCCACCTCATAACATCCCACCTCCACCACCTACAGGATCCGATGAGGCTCACTTGCGAGCACATATCAATGAAATGTTGCATCCATTCAAAATCAAATTAATGCTATGAAAAATGAAGCATTGATTCCACCACATGTGAGGTGTTTGGCATATGCAATGAAAAACATTGTTGATGCCATCAAGTCTATTGATGTGGATTTAGATTGGCATCGACAATATAGGGAGGATATGAGATGATTTTATTTAGATGGTCTCTCATATAAAAAAAATTGGACCTAAAAATAATAAAAGCCCATCTAGCACCTCATTTTTTTGACCCTAACACTCACCAACCCATTCTTGCAAATAAATCGAGAATATCCATGAGGTGGTGCATACATCCACAAATGACTACACATTTTTGGGAGTGATGGTGGATGGTATTTGACCATCCACCACACACTAATCTGGAGGTCCCTTTATAATTTTTGAGGAAACTATATGCAAAGTTTGTTTTGGGGAAAAAGCCCAATTATTTTGATTTTAAATCATTTCAAGGTGTTGGTGGTGTTATGCCACAATAGAGGTTAGGGGCACATGTTGATCCCCAATGCCTAGTGCATACACAACCTCTTGTTGTTCCTCTTGTTCCTGCCATTCCTACACCTGTGCATCAACGTGCAGTGATATCCACATTAGGATCTTTGAGTACGCTCATAGGGAACCTTGATGAGCATACTTCTATGATGGCAGCTGGGGAACCTAGAGACTACGACAATGGATGAGCATTCTATGGAGTTGGTCCTAGTACCACTCCACGAGTTTCGACACCCCATGTATGTACTAGTTTCCATCAGCTATGCTATGGACCTGATTAGGCTATACCCAATTCGAGTGGACATGGAGATTCTGGTGGATCATCTAGTTGCATCAGTTCATTCATAGATTTTCTTATTGCAGAGCATCACCCTGTAGATAGTGCGACACATGTATAAATATGCATCTACATGTTGAATTTATAAGAATTTTAATGAAAAAATAAATAAATAAATAAATATATATATATACAGCAATGTTTTAACAATCAAACTGTTTGGTGTAGATGACACTGACCATAGGGGAATCATCTACTCCTCGAGTACATATGTCGACACCAATGCAAGTCGGCAACCCTTATGGGGTATTTTGATTTCAATTTTTTAAATTATATATGAAATAATTTTTCAACTTAACTTTTTAATTTGTAATTCAATGATGAACATATGTTTTAAATATTTATGTTGGTTCAGGAGACTCAATCGACTTCCATGTCAATTCCACCTGAGGGGTTGTTGAGCGCTCATCCATTATTGAGCATCTCACATAAGGTGCAGGTACATTTATATTGTAAATTATTTAACTTGTTACTATACTTACAATTATGAATTTTAAATTCACTATATACCAAATGTGCATGTACAAGTAAATATTATAAGCATTATTTCTATATGTATGTCTAGGTTGACACAACAATAAGAATGGGGATTAGACAGACATTTGATGAGGTGGCAACTCAGGAGGCATCTGAATTTTAGGTTGTTTACAAAAGTTTCTACACAATGTGTGCACACTTGAATATTTATATTTTAACCTAATTCAAGTATACATGCTTTAAATTTGACCTTGTAGGGCTTTGTTAGTGCCACTTTTTGCCTTGATGAGGTCACATCACCTCAACCAGGACATGCAGAGTAGCCAGATATCATGGTAATTTAAATTTTTGATTATTTAAAGTCAATTACAAATTATACATTGTGAATAACTTAAATTAAATTTAAAATTGAATATATATATGTATACATTTATGTATATGTATGTATATGTATATTTATATATATATATGTATATATGTATATGTATATGTATATGTATATGTATATGTATATATATACATATATATTGTAACATCTCACTACACAACCCCAAAGGGTAAGAGCCAAAAGAGGACAAGATAATTTTTTTTTTTAAACATAAAAAGTAACATACACACAAAGTTGTTGCCAAAATGATATATCAACAAAAAACAAGACCAAGAATGGTTGGAGGCATAACCAAGAGGGAGGACTGATTAAACCTCCCAAGAAAAAATCAACAGGAGCAAAATAGAGAGCTCGAACTTCCTACTACTCTAACCTCCTACTCCGAACCTTCTGCCTAACTTCCCTGCAATTAAAACATAAAACTTCGATGCATCGAAACTTTTGTAGTAGCAACACAAAATAATAACAGTAAGTTGCGATGTGCCAAAACTTTTACAGATTACAATATGAAGGAAATACACAACCCAAGCCCTCACAAAACCTTCCTAGATATGCATAAATGCTCACAACACAAGAGAAGGATAACAAATGATACTAAATTCATTTTAAAACCCAAATGAGATTCCTATAATCATTCAACCATCTTGCAACAATTAAAAAGGAAAAGACAACAATAAACATGTGCTTGACACCCACACCAAGTCACCAAATCTAGACTAATCAAATATACCACTATTCTCATTTTATTTGATTACAACATCCTTCATGAGGAAGGTTCAATAACAATATTACAATTACAAGCTTAGGACTCAAGGTCTTTGAATTATCCATTTATAACCTTTACACTAATAAGAAAACATGAAGAGAAGGGGACAAGAGAGCACGAACTTGAAGTAGATCCACCATGCCGAGATCTCTAGTCCCTAACAGTGGTTTGCAACGCCACCCAACCATGTGGTACCTGTAGGTCCACCCCACCGTGCTCATGGAGATATTCACATAGCCCAGACACTCAAGCAAGATTCAAGCACAAGGTATAGGCTTACACACACGCCAATCACAATGAATACATTTAATTCAAAATAAGACTAGGCATCCCAATTAGGGCAGCTAACATATACGTCAAACAACTCTATTCACACAAGGGAGAAGAGTAGAATTCATGCAGCTACATAAAGCATTTAATGCATCAACACGAAGTAAGAGAACATTCCAACACATGGATTACGTGGCATACAAGCTACTCACACATGGAAATCACATGCCATGGGGAACCTTGAGGATGGGGGTATGTGAGGCTATTTACAACTAGGACCCACTACCCACCTATGTGTGATAACTATCTCTTGGAGGCTAACCACCTTATTCAACAAAAAAATAGGTCATTGTGGTCTTGTTTGGATGGTCTCACCATGAGTGTATGGCCTAACACCATCAAACCACTGAGTGTGAGGTATGGATTATGTGAGATGGATATTGGCTCTTGGCTCATAGATTATGTATCATGGATTATTATGTTCCTTACCGGTGTTTGGATGGACCCTTGTGTAGCCTTGTGATGTGATTCTCAGTGATGTAAGTATGTATCTATGTATAAATGCATGTTTCATCTTGGATATGGTTTCATATGAAAAGTTAAAAGTTAGCTTATGATGCTTTAAAAAGTGTAAATTGTTATATTTTTTTGAAAATGATGCCAAATATATTCTCATGTGTGAGATTGGAAGTGTTTGGAAAACAAATATTGTTGTAAATTATGGCGTTTTGGAAAGAATTAAGTGCTTATGCATCTGCTTTACCATATGCTTAGTGGAATTACTATGTATCTTAACCTATCCTTGGATGAATGTGAATGTTAAAATACATGCTTTTTTTGAGAATTGTGGCACATGTGCCGTTAGAAAGATTAACCATGTTATTTTGTTTCATGTTGAGATTTTATGAGTAAGCCATATGTCAATATATTGATAATGATTCTTAGAAAGGTGAATGTTATATGGATGTCTTGTCTATTTTGTTCAGTGATGAATGATGTATATTATATTTCTCATCTTTGGAATGAAGTACAATCATTTAATGTTGATTAATATATTTTGAGTACTAATGTGTGACATGGCTGCATATTGAGTTTACATGACTTCCAGGAATAAGTCAAATCTTAGGGAGGGAGGATGTAACACCTCTCTAAACCCAGGTTGGTAAAATAGCATTTTGATTTTGATTTGATATTATAAATGTTAAATGTTATTATAATGAAGTTAGATATTGTTGATTAAGTGAAAGGTTATCATGATTAGCTATGATGATGTAATTAATTGATATATATGGTAGTTAACAACATTCAGGATGTAGTATGTGTTTCGACTATGTATATATGTATATGTGATCTGTATGTTATAGGTACCGGGTACTGACTCCACTTGGCTTCATAGGTTTGAGCGTATCTTCCCTGACGGTGGTTAATAGGAAATAACACATTAGCCAACCCTTGACCTAAACCCTTATCGTCATACCCAGTTGGGTATGATCTGCCTTTGATTAATTAGTGCAAACCTCAAATACCGTGATTGGTCACGTTCTAGAAAACCTTAATCCCCTATGTGGTCGGCCTGTGAAGAGTGTCTGAGCTTTTGAGTGAAATTGCATTTTTTCATAAATTTTAATATAAGAAATTCATTTTACGATTAAAAAGGGGGAATTTAATATTTAAAAGGGCTAATTGGGCTTATGTGTATTCTGTTTGACCATAATTGCATAATTTGTGTGATTAGATTCATTTAGGAAATTGTAAGCATTATTTATTATTTAATTTTAAGTTGTGCTTATAAAAAAAAGAAGCTAAATTGTGATTTTATGTTGAATGCTAATTTATGCTATAAATTGATTGTGTAAATTATAAATTGGGAAAAAAAGGAAATGAAATAAATTAGTAAATATTAAAAGATAATTTTAATATGGTCTTTCAAAAAAGTGAAATGGAAAAAAGAGTTTAAAAAAGAAAAAGAGAATTCATTTTGTTGTAGCATATTTTTGGAGATAAATGTGAAAGAAAAACCCTCTTTTGCTGAAAATTTGATTTGTTCATTATGGGAGCAATTGGGCATGAAATTTCATGGGATCAGTTGCATTTATGTGAATTTTATTTTGTTCAAATTGATAGAGTATAATTTATTTTGTGATTTTTTTGTGAATTTCTCAAAATATGGGGTTATCATGCCAAATTTTTTAATTGGAGGTACAAATTGTTGTTTTTATGTTAAAAGAGTGTTATTGGACACATTTAGATCAAAATGATACTCTTACAATTTTTATTTTTGAATTTTAAAATTTCAAGTTTTTTTTCAAACTCCATCAATGGTGAAACCTGGTTTTTGTGAAAATTGGGCTTGGTTTTAAACAAATGGTTGTTTTTATGTTAAAAGTGTGTTGTTGAGCATATTTAGATCAAAAGGGTATTCTTACAATTTTGATTTTTGAACTTTGAAATTTTAAGTTTTTTCAAGCTTTATCAATAGAAGAACCTAGTTATGTGTGAAAATTTGGATTTTGTTTAAAAGTGGAATTTTGAGAATATTATTTCATATTATAATAGGGAATAATAGAAAATGTATATGAATTCTTTGAATGGGATCGTTTCGGATCCGTTTGATTGTTTAAATTTCCGATTTGCTATTTTAGTGTGTGAATAGTGCCATAAGAAGTGTGAATACCTTGTGTTTTTTGGATGTGAATTCCATTGTGAGCTGCACTATTTCTTTGGCTATATTTCCTTGTTTGTATGAAATGGGATGAACCCTAGATCTTCAGGGTAACTGCTTGATGGTGTTTTATGCATCTCTCAACATTGCGCAGTTAAGGGTGCACTACCTCTCTTGAAAGACAATCTTCCACAATCAAATTGTAGAACACCATCCCAAAGTCTCGACGTCAGGTCT
>VDFB02143156.1:0-16633 GCA_007258455.2 Sequoia sempervirens | reverse complement strand
CTTCTTTTGAAAAGATTACCATTTGGAAGGCAGGGATTGTGCATGTCAAATATAGAAGGTAAAACTATTTCTAAAGTTATTTGAAGTTTCATATTATTGTTGAGACAAGTTTATATAGGTTTATGAGTTCACTCTTGTGCAGAGCCCCATGTGTGAAGGAGGGAGGGGTCAAGTTTACTGTTAATGGGAACCACTACTTTTATCTAATCCTAATAGTAAATGGGTGGAAATAGAGATGTGGATGTGAAGGTAAAGGGGTCCAATACTGATTAGTTTCCTTTAACAAGGCATTGTGGACAAAATTGGCAATGCATAACCAATCTTAAGGGGCACACTCTATCTTTTCAGGTTACAACCAACAATGTGCAAAGCATTGATTCTTATAATGTTGTTCCTTGTAACAAGGACTTTGGCTAGACCTTTGAAGGAAATTGGTTCTAAATCTAATGACATTTTATTAAAAAACTTGGAGAAAACATATGTGTTATAAATATATAGATAATATGTAATAAAGTGATTGCAGCAGAGGCATGTTTAATGCAGTCACCCGCTCATATAGCTTTCCTCCCTATATAAGTAGATTGCACTTGATGCACTGGTAATTGTTTTCATAATATATATATATATATATGAAGTTCTAAATAAACATTTTATGTTCTTTTTAAATTTGACAATTGTTGAAATTTGACTTCTACGATCATAGCATTTTTTCCATTGATATCTTTGGATTTTATGGGAATCTATATTGATGGTATGCATGTGTAAATGAATCTTTGGTGGTCATATGGGATTAATAAATTCATAATTTTTAAAATAATCATCCCTTCAACCCCTAAATTAAGACTCCTCTCAAAATTTTAACTTTTGCTCTCAAGATTTGTAGGCTCCATTCTTAGGCATCAATAATTATTTGGTTTCTTTAGAATAGTGGAAATGGTTCGTGATTTTGGTTTCTAGAAAAAATAACTAAATTTATATAATAATTATGTTAAATAATAATTATAATATAATATAAAAAATTAATAATTTAGCTTTTAATTAAATAACTCATTAACTATTTATTAAAAAAAAATTGGTTACTTGTAGCTAATATATAGATTATAATATAAGTTAAAAAGGCTTTGTTGAAATTTACTAACTTATCATATCTACATTATCTATAATAATATATATAATATAATATAAATTTTAATAAAAGAACTTTTCATAAAATAATTATGTTAATAATAATATAATATAATATAAATTTTACTATCAATCCATATGATTCTAAATTTTGTTGGTATTGGCATGGTGTGTTGGTTTAAAGGTGACATTGTTGTTCTTGCCACCAAGGTTCAAACCTCATTGGAGTGGTATTGTTGAATGATTGTATTCTTCATAGCTCTGATCAAAAGCCGAATTTTATTTATAGAATATTAGATTATATTATATACTATTTACTAAATACTATATTTAAGTTATGTATATTTATATTATTTATATTGTATTTATATTATATAAATTAGTATTTCTATTCTTTATATGTTTATTATATTTTTATATTATTCATGTTATTTATATTATTTTGTTATTTTTATAATTAATTTCATTTAAATTAATCTTTTAAAGTTAAATAATGTAATTAAAAAACAAACCTATTTCCACATTCTTTACGCCGAGAGGCGTTATACAGTGAAAGCATTCAAAGAATATTCTCCGTAAAGTTTTTGAAGTTGCATTGAAAATGACAGGCAGATGGAAGTTTTGGACTCATAAATAAATTAGTTATTTTTTAAAGATAATTAAAACGTGAGTAACTGAAAGTTAAAAAATTGCACGGATTAAATAAAACCGTTATTCTAACTATCTATCTGTGGCTGCATTCAATTTACTCCACTCAATGCATTCGATTTATTCTAACCGTCTCCGGCTGCAGAAACTTCAAGCAAATGCAATTAGCAGATGTTCATGGAGGCAACGCGCTTATTTGATTCCTTTGTGTTTCTTTTCGCTTTGGATTTTCATGATCATCTCTTTAACTGTTATTTGTGTTCTTTGATTCGGAAATTAAACGACATGATGTGGTTACAAAGATCCAAACCGAGGTGAATAAGTTTACATATTTGTATTTGTATAAATTTATTTACAAACCCTGACCCCGTCCGACTTTTGAAGTGGCAGAGATTCGTTGAAAGTGTGGAGGCTTGCATTCAAGTGTTAACAGCCATTCCTGGGATTGATACTCATGATGCTCACACGGTAATATGATTAACTGTTAACATATCGAATAATAGCAGGCATTACAGTATTTATTTTATTTTATTTTACCTCAAGTGCAATATTCCATTTGCAGTTAATGCAGGGCATAAGCTCAATGGAGATGATTTCCAAGGCATCCAAGAAAAAGATACTGGAGACCACTGATCTTGCGGATGCCAAAGCAGAAAAATATGTCAAATTCTTCAGCGATCCCAAATGCTACCTCAGTCCCAAATTCAATGAGCCCAAAATTTCATCGAGACTAATCTCTGGTTCAAGAGCGGAAATAAATGATACATGAATTGGGACTTTTCTTTAATAAAATTAGGTGTAGTTCATTTTCACTAAATTAGGTGTAACAGGTTCCTTTTCTATTCTTCCTATATAGTTTATAATTTGGTTATCATCTACATTTTTAACTAAAATCTTTAATTTACTATGCTAAGCAGTAGATGGGGTTTTCTAAGAAAATTGACAGAGGAAAAAATGGAATTTGTTCTTTGTGATTTTTAAAGGGCATTTTGTTTGGTATGCTTGAATGTTGCTTTTTAAGAAGAGGGCTTTCAGTTGAATACTGATTATGCTAAGAGGTGTTATACAGTGAAATCATTCAAGGAATATTCTCCATAAAGTTTTTGAAGCTGCATTGAAAATGAGAGGCACCTGAAAGTCATGTGCAGCTTTTGCTCCCATCGTATAAATAGATTACTTTGTATTTTATTTATGATGCATGCATATTTGAACGGGTAGATGGGATGTGCAGTAGTTATCCAAAACTGTCATTGAAGGTTCTTTTGAGACCAGAGACACCGTTGGAGATAGACATTGATTTCTTCTTCTATGACTTCGAAATAGCAGGTTCTCATCAATTACGTTTTCTTTTTTTATGATTTCTATTTTCTTGATAGCCATTGATTTCTAGGTTGAGGGTTCAATGCTTGCTGGTGTATTAAAACTAACTTTAGGATTTTCCGTCTTTCTGAGCGCTTAAATTTGTGTAGAGAGGTCGCGGATTCAAATTTTGATAATTTGAAGAAAAAAAATGGAGCATCCTCCAACACCAACAAAGGCAGCAGCTGTTGATACTCTTCTCCTTCTGCCACCTGTTGTTTCTTCTCTTCCTCCTATGAAGTTCAGTTTAGCCACATGGCAGGGCTATGGCAGAATGGGCAACTGGATTTCCCTCCTAGCTAACCATTACAAGGTTCACTTTCAGTTCTTTGCCTCTTATTTTTAAGCTCGCTCTAGGTAAATTTTGTGTCAGAATTTACATTAATTATATACATGCACAAACAGGTATGTCTCCTGGAGAATGGTAGGATTGTTGTTTTATCCAATTCAGACGGTTAACAACTTGCTTTGGCATTTATGTCATTTATTCTGAAATCCTTTCCATAAGGTTTTGATTTGTGGACTTATGATTAAATTGGTTTATAGGACACTGTAAAATGTGCAGAAAAAGTAATTCATTGTAAATCCATTTAGAAAAATGTTAATTTGTATTTTGTTTTTGTTTACTCCAACCATTTTGTTTCTTTCAACAACCAATTTGTTGAAAGTCGATTTGTGGACTTATGATTAAATTGGTTTATAGGACACTGTAAAATGTGCAGAAAAAGTAATTCATTGTAAATCCATTCAGAAAAATGTTAATTTGTATTTTGTTTTTGTTTACTCCAACCATTTTGTTTCTTTCAACAACCAATTTGTTGAAAGATAAAAATACAAATTAACATCATATTGGTTTTTACTTTTTACTCGATTCAAATTAATTGTTTTTTGAAGATGGAACCTTTCTGAAATTTAATAATTTGCTTTCATGTTTTTTAAGTATCTCTTATCTACATGATGCCCATCTAAATTACTCTGCATTAACTTGGTGCTATTTGGACCTCCTTTCACTTTGGGCATAACAAAGTTTAAACTTTTGCCGCTGAAATCCATTACAATTTGTAAGCGCTATGCATTTAAGAAATGATATTCTAGCAGACCTTGTGATGTAATGAATCAGAGTAATCAGCCTGAGACACTGTAGAAAGTATAGCAAGAAGGGGAAAAGAGTGGTTTTAGACCCTGTTTAGTCCCAGGGCAGAAAATGAATTAAATAATATTTATTCTTTCAGGTCAAAACTGAACAGAATGATGAATTGCAATATTTAAAATCCCTGTTGTGCTCACTTTACATTCTTTTAGAAGTATTCGCATGATGCAATTACCCTTCTTAAGCAGACCTTATCTGTAACCCTGTCTGTCTTGCTCTTATGGATCCCTTGGAGTTCATGGCTGGAGTTCTGTTTCTTTTTATGCAAGAGAGATTAGCGATTGCCATTTATATGGAGTTCATGGCTGGAGTTTTGTTTCTTTTTATGCAAGAGAGATTAGCAATTGCCATTTATATGTATTAGATAACAAACCTGTATTTGTTATTGCAAGCAGAAAATTAGGAGGAATTTAAAGTTTCTATGTTTCTTGTAGGCAGAATTTGTATTCCTATTAGTCATGTTAAAACTGGGGGAACTTTTCAAGGTTTGTAGGTTTCTGTGGGAGAATTTGTTTTCCTCTTATTTATTTAGATAATTGGAAGAATTTGAAGGTTTTCAAGGAAAAATTTGTTTTCCTGTTATTTATTTAAAAAATTGGAAGAATTCAAAGGTTTCTCGGTAAAAATTCCTTTTGCATTTCTTTAATTAAAAATTGGAAGTAATTTGAAGGTTTCAAGGGAAGTTTTTTCTAATTTTAGATTTAAGTGAAAGTTTGTTCATAGTGTAATTTACACTGAATTTGAATGTCTATGGATTTCTTGCAGATCTGTTGATTTTGTGAGGGCATCATTAGTTTTTTTTTTAAATATCAAGAGAATTTTGGGAGTCCATAGGTCTTGAAATGGAAAGTGTTTAATTGCAGGTTTAAATGGTAGTTGGAATTTGATAGTACAGTTATTTTAAAGCAATTTTAAAAGAATTGAAGTCATTTGATATGAGTTTTTCATGATCTAAATCTTTTTAGATTGTTTCTAGATTAAAAATTATTGATAAAGATTCAAATCCAAAAACAATCTTATCAAGACTACAATCATAAATATGCATTCTTTTAATGAAATAAAAATTTTTATGGTGAAAAAATGCAATCATTAATTAATGGGTATTGTGGGAAGACAATGTCAACAATAGAATAAAATCAGTAAAAACATCTATTCCAATCATGAATTCAAACAGTATTCTATTCCATAATCTCAACTATGAAAAGTTAGATAGAGGGATCAGATGCACAACATCAGCGTTAATTAAGTCTGCTTATTGGAGTGAACAATTTGGAAACAGTTTTAATTTAGAAATACTGGTGGAAACAGAAATCTATCTGGTGGAAACTTTCATTGTAGGCTCACCGCGGAAAAGCATTAGTATTTTTTAATATATATTTCAAAAATTTGTTTTTTTGTGAATTGTTTATAAATATGGAACAAATTAGACATTAAATAGCCATGCTATTAATTACATAAAAACATATGTTAATATATATAAATATAACTAGCTAATTAAATATATGTTATTTTTGTGAATTGTTCATAAATCTCAAACAAATTATGCATGACAATTACATGTCGAATATCTAACAATTAGAGCATGTTTCAATAGTTGTGATAGTAGTTGAGCATGTTTCAATAGTTGTAATAGTAGTTGTTGATATAATGCTCAATAGTTGTGATAGTAGTTGTTTATATAATGCCCAATAGTTGTGATAGTAGTTGTTTATATAATTCCCAATAGTTGTGACATGACTACCCTAGCGTAAAAAAAATATATTCCTTTGATCTAAAAAACAACCAATCATGTGATGCCACATCAGCGCTCAACTACCCATGATATGAATGCACAAGTTTTGCTAGCACTTTGTTTTGGGCCTTTTTGGACATCTTGACAAAAAGCATGCTGGTGTGGCATCATATTTGATGATGTGGCCTTGAAATGAAAGTTATAGTGATTTGCAATTTTCATGTAGGATAATTAGAAGCACAAAGTTAGGTGTGATGCCACATTAGTTTTCAACTACCCATGATGTGAATGCACAAGTTTTGCTAGCACTTTTTTTTTGGGCCTTTTTGGACATCTTCACAAAATGCATGTTGATGTGGCACAATATTTGATGATGTGGCCCTGAAACGAAAGTTAGGGTGCACAACTACTGGGTCCTCTCCCCTAATAATTAAAATTTTAAAGAAGATTTCAAATGTAAATCTTCCAAATTTAATTTCTTAAAAATTTTAATTGATTTAAGATAAATAAGTGTTTGTTTGTATAGAATGCATCATATAATTTAATGATTTTTATATTGGACAATGTAGTTACAAGAATAAAAGCTACCAATTTTTTATAATTTCATAGAATTCATGATATTATAATTAAATTAGTTAACAAATAATTCTTTATGAATTTTTGCGTTCAAAAAATTGAGTTAAAAAAAGTGTTTGTTTCTATATATCAATTTAATATTAGAATATTGTGATATAAAGAGATCTATTGATTGAGCAATTAATTTTGAAAATTGAAAGTTTATTAAAAAGTATATACAAAATAAAAAATTAGCACAATTTAATATAATGTTTAAATTTTTTGTTAAAATATTGACAAAACAAGAAATATTAAAAGAGTTCATCATTGCTACATTCTTTTTTTGATAAATCAATCAAAAAATAAAATTAAAGAATGATAACTCTCGGCGTACTTTACATATATTTTTTTAAATATAGGTATGCTAGTTATATAAATTATTTAATAAGATATCTATTGACTATTTTATATAAATTTATTAAAAAATAATATATGCTAGTTATTAAATAAAAATTACATGAATATATAAATTTCATTATTAAAATAAAATTTATATTACTGAATTCTTGTTTTAACTAAAATTTTATAAGAAAAAATTATTTTCTATTTAAAAAAATAATAATAATAATAATTTAACTATTAAAATTTAAAAACCAAAAAATAACAATACTTTTAATCCTCAACAACAAAATTGCAACCAAACTAGTCTTACACAAGTGAAACAGCCCTAACCATAACCCTATTTCCTTGAAACCCTAAGATAATTATATTCTGGTGAAAGCACGCATGTCACCTATAACCCCAAAATTAAGGAAAAATATAGAAAAGCAAGCGGAAAGTGAGGTTGATTACTTACCCTTGAGTTATATCTGTGGACCATCCAGAGAGAGAACAGATCTGGAAAAGGGCATTCTTCCACCCATCGACCTCTTCTCTTGGATATCGATCTGAATGACCATAATGCCTGAGAAATGACTGTTTATAAGGGCTATCTTTCCCTTGAGGATATCTAACATGAGTTGGATCCACATGATAAAACAGGGGAATAATCAAGGCAGGGGTCTTCAACATGGCAGCAGCCTCCTGGAGACACCAAGCTGAGTCCGCATAGCCTTTGGAAAAGATAGGGATGCGTATGGCACTGCTCTCGATTGCTCTTTCCAACCTCACCCCAATCTTTTCTCCCTTTTCCAATTTGTCACTGTCCAAGAAGACATTCAGCCCTGCTGCGGAGAGAGCTTGAAAGAGATGATCAACCAGAGTCTTTCTTACATCTGGTCCCCTGAAACTCAGAAACACATGATATCTCTTATTGCTTTCAAAGGGAAGTTTAGTTGTGGGAGGCGTGTATGTGACAAAGGCAGGCGTAGATGTAGATGGTGCTGAATCTTCATGCTGAGTGTTGGAAGTAGATGCCATGAAATTGGACTGAACTGATCACAGAGAAAGATGAAGGGATAGAGCAATGAAAAAGGGGTGCTTGTTCAGGAGGTGAGGAGGCAGGGGGCAAAATATATAAGAGACAATAATATTAGTAAAGATCGGCACTAATAAGGAAAAACCCAATTGAAGAAACCTGATAAGAAAAATGAATCCGTGTGAAGATTTAAAAAAACAATCCAGTGGAAGAAAAGCGTGATAAACAAGCAAAGGATCAAATAATACAAAGAAATCCAATACCGCGTTTGTAGAGGCAGAGGGCAAATAATATAACAGACGAGAAAGCAACTAAACGCGTAGATTGTGCGGGTAACAGGAAACTGCGTGAAAGAAATTATTTTCTACCTATTTGTATTTCACACATTTTAAGAAATTATTTTCGACCAACGTGAGGTGGAGCCTACTCCCAGTTGAATGCAGAGGAGAAGCATTATTGTCTAGTAATACGTGGAGTCCACTCCTGCTTTGCAAGGGAAAGCACGTAAGGAAGGAATCTTAACTTTAAGGGAAGATAAATGCAGACAGGCATGCCCGCTTTCCTCCAGTCAACCTGTTTTTAACATTATTTATTCTTTTTGTTGTTTTATTAGTACTTATATTGTGTTTAATAAAAATATTACCGTAATATTTAATTGGTTATTATGAGTTGTATTTATAAATTAATTATATGTTAATATTTTTAATATCAAATAAATATATATTTTTTATGGTATTTATATGAAATATTATAAAATGAATTATTAATGATTTGATTGGTTGTAAAACTTTACTTTTTCTTAACCTTCATATTATTGAAGGTGTTGCATGATTATTCATGTACATCTTTGATATGATTTGTACAATGAGTTGTAAATATGTGATAAAATAAAAGTTAATTATATCGTATATATGATTTGTAGATTAGAAAGAAAGTAAAAATAAAAATAAAAGCATTAATGATATGGAGTAAACTCGAGAAACTTATTTATCTAGCAAAAAAAATGTCAATTACAAGAAAACAAACAAAATGGCCCCATTATGAGGGGCTTCCATTTTTTAAGTAGAATGTATATTATTTTGTTCATTTTAGAGTAGAGCCTCACACCCTAGGCTTATGGCTAAGAACAATAAGACACACACAAATAATGTTAAATAGATTTATATATAAGTTTTGTCAATAGCTTGGTGTCTCATGGGATATAAATTCCCCATTAAATCCATCTTTATTTTACAATCCTTGAGAGATATGAATAAGGAGTGATGATGCTAAAGAGATCCTAAGGGAAAGGATATGTCAACCTTACATATCACAACTGATTGTAATCACATCTAACTTAAATTAGCTCTAGGTGAGATAACATGGATCATAGAGAAATTAAGAGTATTTTGTGTTAAACAACACACTCTAAGTTTTGACTTGCTTAGGTGGCTAATCTAAAATCACAGTAATAGGTGGACCCTACTAGAGGAGCTAGTGTGATTTTAGATGAATCACCTAAGCAAGTTGAAGCTTGGACTATGTTATTTAAGCTTGCCCATTAAGAGTTGGATGGAATGACACAAATAGTTGAATTATTTTGCCTCATGTCAACATGTTCATAAATGACAAAACTATGTGATATAATATGTCCTTTCATGAATATTTTAGGATCTACAGGAGTTTGTGGGTGTTTTCTCCCATGCAATCTTTACTTGAGGTTGTTGTACACAAGCATTGAGAAAGGAACAATTTCCAATGAATCATGTGTTTGATCAATAGAAAGTTTGGAAATAATATTTGCCACTTTATGTGTTTTTTATGTAGTAGTGGTTGCATTCAAAGTTGTTGAAGTCACTCAAGATACTTCATATGGATTGAAAACATTGTTGTATTATTCAATTAGAAACCTATTTGTTCTTGATTTTAGTGTTCAAAGTATTTTATAATCACAATAATTACCAATAATTAATTTTAAAAAGCTTAGCAGTCCAAAAATATCAATGTCAAAAAAATGTGCAAGCTTCATACTTTGCTCAAATGTAGACACTAGAGCTTATAATTTGATAGCGCTTCATGACATCATATAAGAGATAAAGCCTTCATCTTTTGTTTATATTATATTTTAATTAGTTTAATAATACTATATAAATATATTTTAATTATTTTAAAACTGATATAATACATTACATCAATGCAAAGTTAAAATTACTATAATACAACATTACAAGACAAAATAAATTCTATTGAAAAAAGAATTATATTCTTATAATATTTTTTTAAAAATTATGTATGCTACTATATGGCCCTTGTTTATAATCTTTTACATGTTTATTATATTGAGTGTAAACTTAACTAGGTAGACTATCTCAATCATCTATGCATACAATAAGGAAGGTAGAACTGCAATAATCCCTACCAAGGGTTGTAAGGTCAAGGTGTGATTTGTTGTAGGAGAGATTCTGGATACAAGTATAGTTGAACATTTGCATGTCTAGAACTATTAAATCAAATCCAATGTAATTTTTGACATTAGTACTAGGTTTCATGCCAACTAAATTGTTTTTTCATTGAAATGTATGTGAAATATTAACTAGAGGGAGATCATACTTGCATAATTACAAATTGTAAATTAAGGGATTTTTTTTATCTAGGTGCTAATGAGTTAGGGATTTTTATCAACCTGGTTAAAATTTTATAGCATATTTCCTTTGTTGCAATATTGAATAGACATGAATTAATTCATACCCCTCTAAGGTGTCATCTAATTAGTATTAAATTAAGAGTGTCATTAGCTCTCAACATGCATTTCTTATAGAGAAATTGATACGTAAAGAAGGAAACTAAATAGAATTTACATTTCAATTACCAATTATCCATAGTCAATATTGACATGTAACAATACTTGATCTGTGTAAAAAGAAAATTATGTTCGACCAAAATTTGTGTTTTGGAACTTCCAAAACTTCAACAAGGTGTTTAAAAATTCATATAATAGAATGTGATCTCAGCAAAAACTTAATAGGGCTTGTAGTGCTAGTTGTATTTGTAATTTTTTGAGTTGGTTGATTGCATTTAAGCTTAACATTAAAAGGACATGAACATTATTTGTAGCTTGATAACAAACTGCTAGAAATCCTTTTATCATGTGAATGCAATTTTCTATATGATCAATGTCTTTCTTTTTATTCCATATATTAGAACTATTTTTTTATAAAGGTCGTTGAATCAAAATAACAATTTCCATGGTTTTTTAACAGTGTAGTCTTTTTCCTCATTAGTGTAGAAACTTTTGTGTTTCCTTTGATGTCTGAACTTTCTCTAAAATGGCTTCTTTCCATTGTTTTGCTCAACATTGTTAGAATTCTTATGGGGACACTAAGCCATAAAATATCCTACTTCACCACAATTCAAACACTTGAAAGGTAATTTTCCTTTGTACTTACCAGAACCTCTTAGTAGCTTCCTGAAAAAATTTGCTTCTTTCAGATCTGATCCAACATTAGAATATTCATCGGCCTACTTCTTAAATACTTTGAAAGAAACCTCTTTCCTTATAGACTCTTCACTTTCAAATTTCATCTCAAATGCAGTTAAAGTTCCATGCAGTTCAATCAATTTTAAAGCAGTCAAATCCTTACCTTCTTCAATAGCAAATATTTTAGGATCAAAACTTTTGGAGAGAGATATGAGTACCTTCTTCACAACAATATTCTCTTCCAAACTCTGACCAAGATTTTGGATATGATTGAAAACGTCATCAACTTGAAGCATGAATGTAGCAATGTTCTCATCTTCTCTCATCTCCAGACCTTCAAACCGAGCTTTGTAAGTTTACAACTTTGTCTCTTTGACTTTGGCATCAACTTCATAGATTATTTCCAATTTGTCCTAGCAGGCTCATGTATCCTTCTACAACTAACATCCAGATGTCCATTCCTAAAGCCATCAAATATGATCTATCAAGTACTTTTGTTTCTAGAAAAAATTTCTTGTGTCATCCCAGATCTACCTTAAGCAGTTAGACTTCTTCAAATGAACTTGGCTTTAATACCAATTGAAGGGCACACAATCTACTGAGAGGGGGGTGAATCAGTAGGTCTATTTAATTCAAAATTATCAACTTCAACAGGTGATCCCACAATAGTGGTTTACAATTTTTGGCCAAACTGGACACTGAAATTATTATTTTTAACTAAATATTCATATTTGGGCACTTATAGCGGCTAAACCATGAAGAATTTGAAGATGATGCAAACTAGAGTCTCATCACATTTTCTCTGTAGGTTCTAAAAATATTTTTTTCAAAATTTTTGGAATCAAATTGCACTTCTTTTCCATCTCCCACGAAAACTGGTTTTTTTCAAAAAATAGCATTTTTAAAAGTGATTATAAGTATAACGCATAAATTTTTTTCCATGAAGGATAAAATTCTAATTCTTTGCAATTAGATTTGTAACTCTCGATATCTAGTGCTTCCACTTGGTTAGACAATTTTTATTGAATATTTTTCTTTAATCAAGTTTCGAAGTCAAACCAATTACAATTCAGACATATGAAGTATAACGCATAACTTTTTTTGTGTATATCAAAAAAAGAAAACAATTCTTGGACCAAGGACTTCAATATCTGGTGCACTCATTTTTTATTTTTTTTTTGTTTTGATAATTTGCTATTTTTCCACATGTGCAGAACAAAGACCTTCATTTTTTATGAAAAACCTATTTTTAATAAAACTAAAAAAAAAAATACATAATAAAACCAAAACATGTTAAAATTATTTTCATTGGATAGATCATTCTGAGGACTACCTGATTCCAGTTGGGTTTGTGAAGATTCATCCATTTTCATCCTCAACCCGAGCTCCGAAGTGGAAAAATTTAGGGTTTTTTTTGTGTCTCAGGGGGGATGAGGAATAAGGGGGGTTCGAATGAACCCCTAGGGGTTCGAGAGGTTCGCTTGAACCAGGGTTCATTCAAACCCCCCTTTATAAGGGGTTTTGTTGGCATTTTTGGCAGGAAAGCATTAAATGGGTTCTCCCGAACCCAAGTTCTAGCAAACCCCTAATGGGTTCGGTCAAACCAATAGGTTCGTACGAACCCCTAAAATAATTTTTTTTTCCATGCATTCATTTTTTGTGAGTTTTCCTTCCTCACTTCAATTGTAAACCACTATTGTGGCTTCACCCCAACACTACTTACCAAATCATGCAACTTGAACTTTTTCTACAATTATATAGTTTTTCAACATGAAGAGCATATAATTTCTTAAGCAATTGATCATAACACAACATAACATAACACCAGATATACGTGGAAACCCAAGATGGGAAAAACCACAGTGAGAATAGTTACTTGGATCTACTGCCCAAATCCAGCCTCACAATACAGAAATATAATAAGTGAGATTACAATATGAAGTAGGCACCAACCTACCAGGGTGAAGCCGCAATAGTGGTTTAAAATTTGATGGAGGAAGGAAAACTGAGAAAAAATGACCCCATGGCAAAAAAAAAAGTTTTAGGGGTTCGAATGAACCTACAAGTTCAACTGAACCCAAAAGAGGTTCACCCGAACAAGGGTTGGAGCAAACCCATTAATTATTGGGCCCACATTTCCCACCCAAAAAAAAAGGGAAAAGCATATTGAAGGGTGGTTCGCTCAAACTCCTAGGGGTTCGTACGAACTCCCCTTATTCCTCATTCTCCCCCTGAAACACAAAAGAAAAAACCTTATTTTTCAATTTAAAGCTTGGTTTGAACATGAAAATGGTAGAGACTTCACAAACCCAACTAGAACCAGGTAGTCCTCGAAACGAGCTATCCAATGAATATAATTTTAATATTTTTTGGTTTTATTATGTATTTATTTTTTTGGTTTTATTAAACATGGGTTTTTCATTGAAAATGAAGGTCCTTGTTCTACACATGTAGAAAAATAGCAGATTATCAAAAAAAAAAATTGAAAAATATGAGTACACCAGATATTGAAGTCCTTGATCCAACCAAAAAAAAAAAAACTAAATTTTGATATATACAAAAAATGTTACGCGTTATACGGTCGCGCTATGTTTGAATTGTAATTGGTTTGACTTTGAAACTTGATTAAAGAAAAAATATTTAATAAAGAACTATCTAACCAAGTGGAAGCACTAGATATTGGAGTTACAAATCTAAATTCGAAAGAATTAGAATTTTATCCTTCATGGAAAAAAAGTTATGCGTTATACGGTGTGTGTCACTTTTTAAAAATGTTGTTTTCTAAAAAAAAACAATTTTCGTGGGAGATGGAAAAATAAGTGCAATCTAATTCCAAAAATTTTGAAAAAAAATATATTTAGAATCTATAGACAAAATTTCATGAGACTCTCGTTTGCATCATCTTCAAATTCCTCACGGTTTTGCCACTACAAGTGCACGAAAGTGAAGATTTAGTTAAAAAAATAATTTTAGTGTCTAGTTTGGCCAAAAATTTAAACCACTATTGTGGGATCACCCATTAGAGACACCAATCCCCTTTTTCAATAAGTAGGTACCTACCTACTAGAGACAACAATCCCCACCGGAAAGAGACATGATCAGTCCCTATCGAAATAATACAACAGGTAGTTCACACCAATCCTATTGGAATACATAGACAAAGTTGGCAGATTTGAAATATAACTTTGATATGTACCGGAGTCACAACTAACACTCTTCCACATTAAGAATGATCTTCCGATACTAGCGCTCCCTCTTTTCTTCGCAGTTCTATATTCAAAATTCCCTTACTCGGTCTCTTCCAATACAGCTGATAAAATCATACAACCCGCTTACATATAATTCATCTAAACATTTCAAATATATACATGACATTATATTAGCACTCTTTATGTCGCCCAAGGATCCACAAATAGCCAAGATGACATAAGGTGGACCTAAATTCAATTTACATGAAAATTGTAATACAACAGTCCAAAAAAAAAATTCTTGTCACCAAAAGAACTTGATGTCATGTGCCACCTCATGAACCTTAAGCACGTTTTATCCTCACTCCACATGTAAGATTTAAATTTTTCACACTATTAGCCATTACCACACACGCCTTGAAATTTGAATAGCTTGACAAACCTTTTAACACTTCAAGCTTCTTGCTCGCAAAGCCTCACCTCTAGAAACTTAGGAAATTGATAGAACTAGTGTAAACATACTCTCCTTCCAAACCATAGAGCAATATTGCATTTCTACACAAAATGCCTACTATGTTTAGAAAACTCTCTACCTAAAAGATATCTTTTCGAACCACCACACTCATAATGATTGCATACTCGGCATGGTATAATGAACATGCACCAACAATATGAAGGTATTCATATTATGATTCAACAAAACTTAATGTATGCTACTTGATATAGGATCTGATTGATGAGACAACTTCTTCATGATTATGACTTCCAAATACATAGCACTTTAAGTCAAGAGAATATAATGATAATTCAAGTACTCTTACAATCTCTTTCATCTTTGACAACTTTCACATTTGACAGCCTTGACACCCTTTGACAACATCTAACAATATAGCCTTTGACAATCCTTTGACACCAATGAATCTTTTGACATCAATGACAACCTATGTTCAACACTTTAAAGCACCATTTTTTGGTTTTTCCGAAGAGCTCAACAACTCTAGAATTGGATTCATGACTTTTTTCACCCTTTCAAGCTCGAGACATTCTCCTAGCATATGGCTCTTTTGGGGGATTCACCTTTCATTCCCTATAAGTATAGCTAGATATGGCATGCTTTCAGGATGGGGATTATCTTTAGCATATGGAAAGATAGAAATGTTTCTATATTTGCTCATTATATTTTTGATCAAAATGTTTAGCTATATTCTAAAGCCATCATTTGCTTACATTTCTTGTTACGAGTCAGGTGCAGGCTAGAAAGGTGGCCCTAGAGGTTTCTCACCTTCAAGAGCTACTTGATCATTGGGGAAATGCCCTGTATACTATTGCTAGATTTCCTCCCCTCCCTCCTCTCACAGTTTTTCTCCTACTCGTGGCCAACATAGAGGGAGGAGCCTCTCGACTTGCCACTCCTCATCTCCTAGATCTCAAGCTTCTTGCCATTATTTTGGTGGCCACAATGATTCGTTGCAACCTATTCAACGATTCTCTTCTTCTCCTCCCCCTAGGGGTGCCACTTATGGGTGGCCATCTAGGGGCATGGGGTCATAAATTGGTGGTGCCTTTGGGTGGCCTACTTCTCAATTCCTCCAAGTGGCTTCCACATGTGGCTGGCTTGGGAAATCTCTCTAGTGCACACTAAAGATAAAGACAAGGATATTGGTAAATATGAGGGTTGGGAAGTTCCTAATGTTACTTCAGACCCCAATGGTGTATGGGGTAAGTCAAGTGACTGAGATCCTCTACCTCTTCTAGCTGCTACTACTTTAGCCACCTAATAGTTTTGTTTTGATGTTTTATGACTTCCCAACTTTTCCCCGTTTGACTTTCATGGTGTTGTATCCATCCACCCTTTTTTATGAATGTTTATTTTATTTTCTAACTAATGTAATGTTAATGCACCTATTCATTAAAAAAAATGTACATACATAAGGAAATTCCTTAAATAAAAGTGATGAATATACTGAACTGTACACTCATGGAATTAGTAGCCTTTTTGTTG